>CAUYQG010223631.1:0-18417 GCA_963574415.1 Tarsius wallacei | reverse complement strand
CCTCATCTCTACAATAAATCAAAAAATTAGCCAGGCGTTGTAGCGCGCGCCTGTAGTTCCAGCTACTTGGAAGGCTGAGGTGGAAGGATCGCCGGAGCCCAGCAGGTCGAGGCTGCGGTGGCCAGGAGCGGCCACTGCACTCCAGTCTGGGCGACAGAGTGAGACTCTAACTCAAAAATAAATAAATAAATAAATAAATAAATAATAAATAATAGATAAAAAGGCAAACAGACCGGGCTCAGAGGCTCAGCTTGACATCCCAGCACTTTGGGAGGCCAAGGCAAGTGGACTGCCTGAGCCTGCGGGTTCGAGACTAGCCCAGGCAACTTGGTGAGACCTTGTCTCTACAATAAATCAAAAATGAGCCAGGCAGGGTAGCACATGCCTATAGTTCCAGCTACTCAGAAGGCTGAGGCGGAAGGATTGCCAGTGCCCAGCAAGTTGTCACTGAGGTGGCCTTGAGCGTGCCATTCACTGCACTCCAGCCTGGGCAACAGAGTGAGACTCCAACTCAAAAAGAAAAAAAAAAAAAAGGTAAACATACAAATCCTGCACTTCTACTCCTAGGTGTCCACCCAAGAGAAATGAAAACATATACCCACACAGAGACTTGCACAAGAATGTTAATAGCAGCATTAGTCGTAATAGCCAAAATGTGAAGACAACCCAAATGCCCATCATTTACTGAAAGTATAAACAAAATGTAATAAATACATGCAATAAAAAAGAACAAGACTGATAGATGCCACATATGTGGATAAACTAAAAAACATTATACTAAATGCAAGAAGTCCAGTGATTAGACTACATATTATATACTTCTTTTTATAAGAACTGTCAGGAAAAGACAAATCTACAAAGTTAGAAAATAGAACAGTGATTGCCTGGGGCTGGGGGCAGGAGTTGGGATTAACTACAAATGACTACAAAGAATTTCTCTGGTGTGCTGGAAGTGATCTAAAACTAGATTATGGTGGTGGCTGCACAACTCTAAATCTAACAATAATCATTAAATTGCACACTTAAAATTGATGAACTGTGTAGTATGTGAATTACACCTCAAAAAAAAAACTAAAGACTAAGTCCAGCGTGGTAGTGCAAGCCCGTAGTTCCAGCTAACTGGAAGGCTGGGGCAGAAGAATTACCTAAACCCAGCAGGTGAAGCTTGCAGTGGCCGTCAGCGTGCCACTGCACTACAGCCTGGGCGATGGAGTAAGACTTCAACTCAAAAAACAAAAAAACAAAAAACTAAAGGATATAAAAGACTATGAGAGTAACAATCAGAGATGATCAACAATACCAAAAACTGGTCTTTTGTCAAATTTAGTAAAATAGATAAAACTTCCAGTGTAATTTTTTAAAAGATATAAATAAATAAAACGAAGAATACAGGCCGGGCTCAGTGGCTCAGCCTGTAATCCCAGCACTTTGGGAGGCGAAGGCAAACAGATTGCCTGAGCCCGTGGGTTCGAGATCAGTCTCAGGAATTTGGCAAGACCTCATCTCTACAACAAATCAAAAATTAGCCGGGCGTTGTAGCGCGCACTTATAGTTCCAGCTACTTGGAAAGCTGAGGCAGAAGGATTGCCGGAGCCCAGCAGGTCGACACTGGGTAACCGTGAGCGTGTCACTGCACTCCAGCCTGGGCAACAGAGTGAGAATACAACACAAAAAATTTTTTTAAAAAAGAAGAAGAATACAGAGAAAGGCATAAAATCAGATACAGCAAAAATTTAGTAGACAAGAGAATACTACAAATAACTCTCTGCCAACAATTTATAATATTTTGACAAAATGGTCAGGTCTACAGAAAAATGTAACTTACTCAAGTATACACAGAAGAAACAGAAAATGTTAATAGTCCCAAAACTATATTAAAAATTGAAATAACAGTTACAATTTTCCCTCCACAAAAATCAGACATAGAATTTTTATGAAAACTCTACCAAATTTTTAAGATATTGATAGTACATGTTTTGTATGAACTATTTTAGAGACTACAAGAGCAAAAATTCCCTAATCAAATTTGCAAGGTCCCTATGACCTCAACAGCAAAACTGGACAAGAACACGTATATGACAGCAAAATTACATGCCAATCTAACTCATGAACATAGAAGTAAAAATCCTAAACAAAATATTAGTAAATTAAATACCGTATAATCTTGTATAAAGTAGATAAATACATCATGACTAGGCTAGGTTTGCCTCAGAAATGCAAAGGTAGTCAAACATTAGGAGATTTAACTGTAATTCAATACATTAACAGAATAAAAGAAAAACTATAGGATTGTCTCAATAAAAGCAGGAAAAAAAGATGGTAAAATTAAACACTTTGAGCCAGGCTCGGTGGCTCAGCCTGTAATCCCACGCCTTGGGAGGCTGAGGTGAGTAGATTGCCTGAGTCCGCAGGTTCGAGACCCACCTGGGCAACTTGGCGAGACCTCATCTCTACAATAAATCAAAAATCAGCTGGGCATGGTAGCACGCGCCTGTAATTCCAGCTACTTGGAAGGCTGAGGCGGAAGGATCGCCGGAGCCCCAGCAGGTCGAGGCTGCAGAGAGCGGCCACTGCACTCCAGTCTGGGTGACAGAGTGGGACTCCAACTCAAAAAAAAAAAAAATTAAACACTTTGTTGATGATAGAAACTGTTAAAAGAGGACCAGAAAAGAACTTCCTTAAATTGATAAAGGACACTTACCAAAAACCTACAATAAATGTCATTCTTGATAAAATGCCGGAAACATGATATTTCACAATCAGAAACAAGACAAGGTCGCCCTACTCCCCATTTCTATTCAACATTACCTAGTACAATTAAGGCAAGAAAGTTTCAAGGACTGGAACGGAAGAAGCAAGTCATTATTCACAGATAATATGAAAGTCTGCACTTAAAAACTCAAAAATCTGCTATCAAATTATTATAAATAAAGAGTTTAGCTAACAGTTACCTTTAGGATCAAAAAACAAGCCCAATCTTGACTTTGTATGATTGGCAACAGATAGAAATTTTTAAAAGTTGAAACAGATACAACAGCAAGAATATACAACCAAACTTCTATACAGAAAAATGAAATAATACAATCTTATTGAAACACACTAAAAAAGACCTAATAGAAAGACAGTTCAGCCGGGCTCGGTGGCTCAGCCTATAATCCCGCGCCTTGGGAGGCTGAGGTGAGTGGATTGCCTGAGCCCGCGGGTTCAAGACCCGCCTGGGCAGGCAAAACCTCATCTCTACAATAAATAAAAAAAATTAGCTGGGCGTGGTAGCACGTGCCTGTAATTCCGGCTACTCAGAAGGCTGAGGCGGAAGGATCACCGGAGCCCAGCAGGTCGAGGCTGCGGTGGCTGGGAGCGGCCACTGCACTCCAGTCTGGGCGACGGAGTGAGATGCCAACTCAAAAAAAAAAAAAGACAGTTCATGTTTATAGAAAGGAAGACACTGTCATAAAAATATCAATTCTCCCCAAACTTATCTATAGATTTCCTGCAATTCCCATCAGAAGCCCAACAAGATTTTTGAGGAACTTGAAGAAAAACAACTAAAAATTTTATATTAAAGAATAAAGTCAACTTGTATACCTAACCCTGAATTGTACCCATCTTTAAAATAAAAATTTAAAAATAAAGAAAAAAGTACCAAGAATAACTAGGTCATTTTTAAGTAGAAAAAAGGCAACGATGAGTTGCCCCGCCATATATCCAAATTTACCATTAACTCTATAATTTTTAAGACAGTGTTGTATTGGCTCAGGGATAAAACAAATTAATCAAGGAGAAGGAATACACAACTCAGAAACACACCCAAGCATAAACAGCAACAAAGGTGTCACTGCAGATCAAGGACCAAAGGACAGAACATTTAATAAATGGTGCTGGGACATCCGACTATCAATGTAAGAGAGAATGATACCAAACACAGTCAGTTGCCAATGGATTAATTATATATGAAAGGAAAACTTTTAAAAATTTTAGAAAAAAAACATAGATATTTTTTGTTATAAGAGAAGAATCTAAAAACAAGACCCCAAAGCATTAATTTTGTTAAAAACTTGATAAAATCACCAACATAAAATGTAAGGACTTCTGTTCAAAGGGCACTAGAGACAAAGTAAAAAGACACAAATATGGAAGATAAATTCCAAAACATATAAATGGGAAAAGATTAGTATACTGTACAGAAAATAAAAAGAAATCCAACTAATCATGTTCATAAAAACAGATAATAGCTACTAAAAGGTATTGCAGAAAAATAGAAAAAAGCTATTAAAAGGCATTGCAAAAAGAGGGAAATAAAGATAAATGGCAAATAAAGATATCTATCAAAAGATACTTAGCCTCATTTGTAATAAGGGAGCTCACAAACTAAAAACAGAATTGCATTTTATATGCACTGGACTCGGCAAATCTAAGAAACCTGATAATACAAGGTTTAGAGAAGGAACACTGCTAGAAATTTATATTGGTGTAATCAAATTTGTTTCCAGCTCATAAAGTTAAACAGCTGCACACTCTACTATCTAGCAATTACACTCCTAGTTATATAACCAGAGAAAGTCCTGAACATGTATACTAGAAGACATATATAAGAACATTGAGGACAACATTGTTCAAAAAGAAAAAACCATTTTACAATCCAAAAATCCATTGACAGAAGAATAGAAAACTTTGTCGTATATTCTCAAATGCAATATTATTCCTCAGCGAAAATGAACCAAAGCTACACCCATAAACATGAAAGAGTCTTAAAAAATCATTGAGACGTCAAGGCAGGAGGACAGCTTAAGGCCAGGAGTTCAAGACCAGCATGGGCAAAATAGTGAAACTCCCTCTCTACAAAAAAAATAAATAATTAGCCAGATGTACTGGTGTACACCCTGTAATTCTAGCACTTGAGAGGCTGAGGCATAGCCGGGCTCGGTGGCTCAGTCTGTAATCCCAGCACTTTGGGAGGCTGAGGTGAGTGGATTCCTTAGCCCGCGGGTTCGAGACCCTCCTGGGCAACTTCGCGAGACCTCATCTCTACAATAAATCAAAAAATTAGCCGGGCGTGGTAGCGCGTGCCTGTAGTTCCAGCTACTTGGAAGGCTGAGGTGGAAGGATCGCCGGAGCCCAGCAGATCGAGGCTGCAGTGGCCGAGAATGTGCCACTGCACTCCAGTCTGGGCAACAGAGTGAGACTCCAACTCAAAAAAAAAAAAAAGAGGCTGAGGCAGGAGGATTGCTTGAGCCCAATGAACAAGGATTGTGCCACTGCACTCCAGCCAAGGAGATAGAGTGAGACTCTGTTTTTAATTTAAAAAAAAAATTAAGTGGTGAGTGCTAAGGCCTCAATGTGTCCCCCTAAAACTCACGTGTTAGAAACTCAATCCCAAGTGGAACAGTGTTGGGAGGTGGGGCCTAACAGGAGATATTTAGGTCATAAGGGCTCCATTCTCATGAATGGATCACCATAAAAAGTGTTAACAGGAGTAGAACTTTCAAGCTCCAGAACTGTGAGAAATCAATTACTGCTATTTTAAATAACAGCCTCGGTTTGTTATAGTAGCATAAAATGTACTGAGACATTGAGGTTATTTTTTAGATGCTGAAGGACATTCAGTGCACAGTAAGTATTTATTTAACATCAACAATAGGTTCTTGGAAACTGCATCTTTAGGGGAAATGACATGTAACAAAACCACTTTACCACAGACTAATTGATATAAACAAGAGTTAAATTCCTACAGCATATTTCTGGTCAAACTTCTAAATATAGACCAAAACACTTTTAATATTAAACACTGAAATATGAGCTATACATACATTTAAGAAAGATTACTAAAAACAAATAAGATAATTATTTTCCCAATTATTCCAGTTCAGGGTTTCAAGAAGCTAGAGTCTATCCCGGAGGCTCAGGGAGCAAGGCAGGAACCAAACCTGCACAGGCCACCATTGCAGGGTGAACTCACACACACCATACTCTCTCACACCGGCACAATTTAGACATACCAATTTACTTAACAGGCACATCTTTGGGATGTGGACGAAAACCAGAGTACCTGAAGAAACTCCACACAGGTACTCTGTGGGAAAACATGCAAACTCCACACAGACAGGGGCCCCTGCCATGAATCAATTTTTTTTCTCATTATCATTATAACAAAATGACATAGAAGGAAATGACATTGAACAGAATGACGTTATTGAAGGACATGCTGCATACCATTTTTATAAAGCTCAAAAATATACTAAAATTAGAACAAAAACAATATTGTGGCAAAAACTATTGCTTCAAAAATAAGGGAAGTCAGGATACTTGTTGCATCTCAAGGGTGAACAGGACAGTAAGATACTCACTAGTTATATTTTCACCACACTAATTGATAATATTCCATTTCTGAGACTAGCAAAGAGTTCACCAGAGAAATGCAGAATTACATGTATAATTAATTACAGCAAGGTAACCATAAAATAGAAGAAATTAAGTATTTTTTAAACAAACTTAGTGAAACACAGGTTCAAATAATGTGACCTGGCTAAGAATATACACATAGCAGCAGACCACAAGCATAAGATAAAGTTATATCAAAGGACAGTAAAAACTGCCTACTGAAAAATCATTCATGTGCAGAGTTGCATAAGGGGCCTTTGGGAATAGCTGTCTCCAAAGCTTTACCTACAATTAGACACTGTAATCTCTACTAGATACATTCTCCTATGAAAAACTAGAGGTTATACATATTAATATTGGACATCAGACATCTAAAACTACAAACTAAAATCTCACCTAAAATGTCAAATATACATGAATCTTTGAGTACAGACTGTTATAAATTATATGCATCACAAAAAACCTGTCAAGACATACATGTGCATGTGTACAATGTGTAAAATTAATTTATAAGGATTTTTTGGGCTTCTGAAATTAACTCCAAGGAATATTAGCTTCTTTAGCCAAATAATAGTAGATGTGCTTTCTGCAGAAACTTGCTATATGATAAGCAGAGATTAAAAAAATAAAACAAGTATGAGCCCACAAATGCTAAGAAAGGCCATTAGATATTGATCCGCATAAATTTCTTATGTCACTAAGAAATTTTGGATTGGGTTTTCAGGTCATCCCCTGCCAAAATACTATTTATAACATAATGTAGCGAAATGACATACACTTGAAATGAAAAGTAATTTTAAAATATTGTTACAAAACAGTATATGGAATTGTATTAAAGCAACATTACAGATTTAGCAGATCTGTACTGGTCATTCTAGGAAGAGAATCACCACTTTATTAAATATTAAGGGGAAATACACTAAGAAGGTACATAAATAGGCCGAAAATGTGTCATCCTTCTCAAGTCCCATCCCGTGCCCTAACCCACCTCTAAGGGGCTGGTGGAGTTGAAGTCCCAGTGACGATAAACGCGAGACCAGGCTCCTCCTTCTCATCTCTCCAAACTGAAGACAGACACACACACATATGCTCTCTTTCCCCTTTCTCCTGTCCCCCAATCTAGTCAAATAAATACTGAAGGCTTCAAAACAAACCAAATGTGTTCAAGAGTGCACACACAAAGGAGAAAGCACTTCTTTCAGGATTCCAGAGGTAGTAGTGTCTGGCGCTATGAATGATAGCTATGTGGCAGTGTTGACGGAAGGGGTTACTCACATTATTCATGTTTCCTTCCGGGAGGAGAAGAGGAGAGGACACTCCTAGCTTCTCTCTGCCCCTTATTCATCTCCACCTGAGAGGCTGAATTCTGCTGGCAGACACTGCTGTCTAACACCACAGAGGATACAGTCTGCTCTGCTCTCCTACTAGGAGACCAAGTTAGCTCTAAAACCCTCTGCCCCCCATCCCCACAGCAAAGGCCAGCTGTTTTGGCAGTCAGCTGGGTAAATTTTAATTCAGGTGAAGTATCAGGAGGCGCGCTGCAGTCACACATCAAAGCCATGTCTTCTGGTCCACACTGTATCTGTATTAAAGCTAACGTTCTGAGGTACATCTGTGTTTCCTGGGTTTTTTCGGTTTACTCCAAACTCAGATGGCTTGAAAAAGAGGGTTACTTATTAATTATTCCCAAGCCCCAAGTTTTTTTTTGTTTGTTTTTTGTTTTTGTTTTTGTTTTTGAGTTGGAGTCTCACTCCGTCGCCCAGACTGGAGTGCAGTGGCCGCTCCCGGCCACAGCAGCCTCGACCTGCTGGGCTCCGGCGATCCTTCCGCCTCAGCCTTCCAAGTAGCTGGAACCACAGGCGCGCACTACCACGCCCGGCTAATTTTTGATTTATTGTAGAGATGAGGTCTCGCCAAGTTGCCCAGGCGGGTCTCGAACCGCGGGCTCAGGCAATCCACTCACCTCAGCCTCCCAAAGGCACGGGATTACAGGCTGAGCCACCGAGCCCGGCTAGCCCCAAGTTAAAAAGTAAGTTAAAAAGTATCTTATTGCTTCAGATACACTGGAAATATTAACAACTACGTGTTTTTCTGTTTTCTTTTTTTTACTGTGACATATATTGTCAGTACATATAAAGAACACAGAATGATACTGCTGATCCATCTTTCCAACTTTAAAACCATCCTCTACCCCAATCAACACTGTATATACACCATGTTCACATACACAACTATCTACACACAGAGAAACACAAACACACTAGCTTCCATTCTCTCCACTATTTTGTGCTAATCTTTTTAGTAAAAATCACTTGAGAAAATCAGGTGTACCAGTTAAGAAATAGCACCAATTAAGAAACAGCAGTTTAAAGTTTCCTTACTGTTGAAAACATATAGAAAAAGAAGAGGCACACCAAGAAAACACTAATGGGGGGATTAAGGAAAGAAAGGAAGGGAAAAAGGCCTACTAATACAACCATTTCTCTGCCTTCTCCCTTAGTGGCTTTTATAATAAGTATTGGTAAGCGACTCTAGCTTGTTAATACTTGTTAACATCTGCTTCACATATCTGTTGCCTGACTGCATTTTTGTAAGATTTCTTCAGTTGTTTTAACATACCAAAAAAAGAGTTATATATGATTTAAGAGTCAATTTTCCTACCGTATCATATTAAAGGCTACCACTGGGCTGAGCACGGTGGCTCAAGCCTGTAATCCCAGCACTTTGGGAGGTCGAGGTGAGGGGGTTCAAGACCAGCCTGGGCAACTGGGCGAGACCTGTAGTTCCGGCTACTTGGAAGGCTAAGGCAGAAGGATCACCTGAGCCCAGCAGGTCAATGCTGGGGTGGCTGTGAACATGCCACTGCACTCCAGCCTGGGCAATGGAATGGAGTGAGACTCCAACTCAAAAAAATAAATAAATGAAGGCTACAGCTGAACAAAAAGAGGCAAAACGTATTTATATTATGCAATTCTCCACGTGTGATTTCTTAACAAAATGTCCAGTGCTTGGGTCTTTAGAATTGGCAAGCCAGGCTCGGTGGCTCAGCCTGTAATCCCGCGCCTTTGGGAGGCCGCGGGTTCGAGACCTGCCTGGGCAAGCGAGACCTCATCTCTACAATAAATCAAAAAATTAGCCGGGCGTGGTAGCGCGCGCCTGTAGTTCCAGCCACTTGGAAGGCTGAGGCAGAAGGATCGCCGGAGCCCAGCAGGTCTAGGCTGCGGTGGCCGGGAGCAGCCACTGCATACTCCAGTCTGGGCGACAGAGTGATACTCCAACTCAAAAAAAAAAAAAAAAAAAAAGAATTGGCAAACCCACTTACATATGAGACAAAGCAATGTAAATCCCAACCACAGTCACAGTTTCTCAGACTGTGGAACCTGACACTATAAAAAACTGTGACTGCCTAATCCTGAATCTTCTTACTGCCAACAAATAACGTAAACTCAAAAAAAAAAAATCACAATCTTTGCTTAATATTTACATCTATATAACTATTTTAACCTCTTGGAATTCATTAGATAAATTCTAATCATCATTTCAATAGCACTATACATTAAAAAGGGATTAGAAGCTGGGTACAGTGGCATGCATCTGTAATCTCAGCTACTCAGGAGGCCAGGAGTTCAAGGCCAGCCTGGGCAACATAGTGAGATCCCTTTTTTAGCAAAAAAAACAAAAACAAAAAAAGGAGGGAGACTGGAACAGTTTTCCAAACAGGGAAGAAGTCAATTTCAATCAAATGAGTAAAACATTAGAAATCATAATCTGATCTTCAAACTCTGTCTCAGGGCAAGGTAGGTTACTGAAAACATAACATCCTGGACTTGAGTTTCCCCAAAGAATAAAAAGCCAAAAAAGAAAACATTATCTAGTGATCATGGAATGCCACAGTTGACTACATAATTAATTCAAACAAGTATTCAAAAGTATCTCTTTAAAATCAATAGTTTGCCAGGCTAGGTGGCTCAGCCTGTAATCCCACGCTTTGGGAGGTTGAGGTGAGTGGATTGCCTGAGCCCGCGGGTTCAAGACCCGCCTGGGCAACTTGGCGAGACCTCATCGCTACAATAAAAATCAAAAAATTAGCCGGGCGTGGTAGCGCGCGTCCGTAGTTCCAGCTACTTGGAAGGCGGAGGCGGAAGGATCGCTGAAGCCCAGCAGGTCCAGCAGGTCGAGGCTGCGGTGGCCGGGAGCGGCCACTGCACTCCAGTCTGGGCGACAGAGTGAGACTCCAACCCAAAAATAAATAAATAAATAAATAAAATCAATAGTTTGTCTACCCTGAGTATTCTGATTTAAAGATCTGGCACAGAGATTACTTATTCTTTCCCAACGAGTCATTTTTCACTTAAAAAGACTTTCAGCTGACTATATGCAAAAACAGCACTTTTTTTTTGCCAGATAACTTAGGCTTTTTTTATTTTTATTTTTTTATTTTTTATTTTTGAGTTGGAGTCTCACTCTGTTGCCCAGACTGGAGTGCAGTGGCCACTCCTGGCCACCGCAGCCTCGACTTGCTGGGCTCCGGCGATCCTTCCGTCTCAGCCTTCCAAGTAGCTGGAACTACAGGCACGCGCTACCACCCCCGGCTAATTTTTTGATTTATTGTAGAGATGAGGTCTTGCCAAGTTGCCCAGGCGGGTCTCGAACCCGCGGGCTCAGGCAATCCACTCACCTCAGCCTCCCAAAGCGTGGGATTACAGGCTGAGCCACCAAGCCCAGCAATTTAGGCTTTTTTAATTCCAATACTTTTCTTACTCAGGATCTTGTCTTTGCCGTTATTACAAATCCTAAAAATTAAAATAATAATTTTTATTTAAGTAACACTACTTAGCTAACCTAGGTGTTTTCAGAGATAAGAGCTATCACAAAGGAAGAGAATCCAATGTCACATAATCTTTGTCAAAAACACACACACAAAACAAATTACAAGGCTGAAAATGAAGGTTGTAATTATAAAATAATATTTAGCTGCCAGACACCTTAGAGAGCATCCAGGTCAAAGATTCTTCAAGAGTCAGTGAATGTACATGAACAGTCTACAAGCCTCCTCAAACTGTATGCACAATTTGAAGTAAATGAAGTGATTACGAACATTTTTCTTGGCCAGCTGGGAATAAGTTTCATCAGATTCTCCTAGGATTCAATGTGCCACCACACCACACCCAAGAAAGATTCATGACCCCATAAAGTCCTTACCAAGGTCACACCTCTAATAAATGTTTTTGACAGGCCCCTTGCACAGCTCCTTTTCTTTCTAATCATATTCATCTTGTTCATGTCCTCCATATAACAATCAAGACATAACAATTTCACAAGTATCCCTAATCTTCTCCATCCTACACATTGCCAAAATGCCTTCATTTAAGCAATTCAAAAACATACACCAGGCACAGTGGTATACATCTGTAATTCCAGTACTTTGGGAGGCTAAGAAGGGAGGATCGCTTGAAACCAGAAGTTCAAGCCTACAGTGGGCTATAATCATGCCACTGCACTCCAGCCTGGGTGACAGACTGACATCCTATCGCAAAACAAACAAACAAACAAACAAACCACAAATCTGACAATATGTAAAAGGAAAAACAAGACCAAGTAAGGTTTATCTTAAGAATACAAAGTTCATTCAGCCGGCTCGGTGGCTCAGCCTGTCATCCCGCGCCTTTGGGAGGCTGAGGTGAGTGGCTTGCCTGAGCCCGCGGGTTCAAGACCCACCTGGGCAACTTGGTGAGACCTCATCTCTACAATAAATCAAAAATTAGCCGGGCGTGGTAGCACACACCTGTAGTTCCAGCTACTTGGAAGGCTGAGGCGGAAGGATCGCCGGAGCCCAGCAGGTCGAGGCTGCGGTGGCCAGGAGCGGCCACTGCACTCCAGTCTGGGCGATGGAGCGAGACTCCAACTCAAAAAAAAAAGAAAGTAGTGGCAGGTACCCTATTACGCCCATGAGGAAACTGATACTTAGACTGCCTGGCTCAAGGTCATGCAGCCAGCAAATCCAGGTTTGTCTGTCTCCAGAGCCTTTGCTCTCAACTAGAGTAAGAACATTGCGTGGGCTTCTAACAGATTTTAGCTTTTTTTTGTTTTTTGCTAGTGAAAGACATTTTCCGAATTATTCCATTATACACATTAACAGTAAATCCAGCTGGGTGGGGTGGCTCAAGCCTGTAATCCCACCACTTTAGGAGGCTGAGGTGGGAGGCTCACTTGAACCCAGGAGTTCAAGATCAGCCTGGTCAATATAGCGAGACCTGTCTCTACCAAAAAAAAAAAGAAAGAAAGAAAGAAAAAATTAGGTGTGGTGGCATGCATCTGTAGTCCCAACTACTTGGGAAGCTGAGGTGGAAGGATTGCCTGAACCCAGGAGGTCAAGGCTTTGGTGAGCCTGCACTCCAGCCTGGGTAGCAGAGTGAGACTCTGACTCAAAAAAAAAAAGGAAATCCCTTACATGAAAAGGGCATTTGTGAGTATGTTCAGTGACCACAGAAAAGTGTGGGACCTTGGAGACTAAGGGAGGAGGAGCCCCTGAGATTGAGGAACGACAGGAGACACATGAGAAGGGAGAGTCAGCCAGGACTGAGAAATAATGTGGAGAGCGTGGGGAAGGGCGTGAGGACAGACACCAAGAGTTCCCTGATGTCCCTACAAGACAAGACGAAGAGGAGATGATTCTGAGATTAACTTCCTTAACTTCCCAAGAGTCTGGACCTGGCCCACCAGGACATCCTCCCAGATGTTGAGTCCACAGTGCACCTTACTTGGCTTCAGTACCAAGATGATTAGTCTGTGTGATGAGCAATCTGAGCTGCAGTAGCTAATTTAAGAGCATGAAGTATTTCCTGAGTCAGTATTTTACCTGTAAGGCCATTTGAACCTCACGACAAATTTTTATGACAAATAGTCAAATGTCTGGGGCTAAACCAGATAACATCTGAATGTAGTATCACATTCTTGTAGTCCCAGCTACTTAGGAAACTGAGGCGAGAGAATCATTTTAGCTCAGGAGTCCACATCTAGCCTGGGCAACACTGTGAGACCCCACCTCTAAAAAAAAATTGCATGAACCAATAGATTCACTATGAAAAAAAGATAAAGCGGATAACATCAAAACCAGTTATATGACCTCCGTTGTGCATTAAAATTGGTAAAAATTATTTGTTTTCCTTCACATGAATTTTCTAAATCAAAGAACACTTCATTCTTTCCATGTTAAGTTATACTGTCTTCCTGCGTATTCAGTCTTTAGACTTTTTTTTTTTTCTTTTTAAGTAGCAGGAGTGATTTCTTTAGCTGAAACATAAGCACAGTAGTTGGGGCCTGCGTGTTGACCTGTATTGTGTTTGCTGCTTTAAGTTAGATTTGAGTGATGGTTGATCCTTTCATTGGAAAAGAAAATAAGGCAACAGATAGTAGCCAGAACGTTCCCTCAGCACTTGCTAAGAGCATGCCTGACATCAGGCAGTGAGACTCGAGGGACAGGCAGTGAAAGAGTTGCAATGTCTTTCAGCCCCTGGAAGCAGATGGCATGACCATGGCATGGTGTGTCCCATTGCCTGCGGGATCTGTCACACAAAAGACTATAGAAAAGATGCCTGTGGCCTCAGATGGCCTGTTTGGCTGGCTTCTTATTCCAGAGTATTTACTTGCACATCCAGAAACAAATACATCCAAATTGCCTTTCCGATCGAGGGGGTTGGAATTCTCTTCCAGCTCAGTAGGAAAGGAATGGGGGCCAGTTTATTTGGTAGGAAAGACTTGGGAACAACAAACCAAATACAAAAGGGAATTTTCCAGAGACAATTGTTCTGTGCCTATGCTTTTTTTTTTTATTTAAATTTAAATTTTTTTTTTAGTTAGAGTCTCACTCCATCACCCAGGCTGGAGTGCAGTGGCATGCTCACAGCCACCCCAGCATTGACCTGCTGGGCTCAGGCAATCCTTCCACCCCAACCTTCCAAGTAGCCACACCTGGCTAATTTTTTTATTTATTGTAGAGATGGGGTCTCGCCAAGTTGCCCAGGCTGTTCCTGAACCCGTGGACTTAGGCAATCCTCTCACCTCAGCTTCCCAAAGAACTGGGTTTACAGGCTTGAGCCACCATGCCTGGCCTGTGCCTGTGCTTTTAGCCTCATGGAAGAAAGTGTTAGTGACAGTAGCTTGCCTCCCTTGAGACTTTATTAAAGCCAGGAGGTGTTGGGAATCCCATTTAATCCTCATGACAATTCTATAAGGCAGGAACTCTCATCATCCCTATTTGAGTGATAAGGAAACAGGTCCAGAGAGCTTAAGTAATTTGTCTAAAGGTACACAGGATCGGACCCAAGTAGTCCAACCCAAGAATGATCCTGGTAAATCCAGAGAAAGCATCTATGGAGGGTGTGGTGGGAATAGAGACAGATAAAATGTGATCTGGGTTATAGCTTAGTATTTGTTTGGGCAAATTCTAAGTCTGGAAACTTAGACAACTTTCACTACTGGATGGCTCTTTCATTCTGCAAAATGCCACAAGAAGGGGCTCAGAGAGGATAGGGGCCATGCATAGGACTATACAACTGATATGTGGCAAGGCTGGGACACAAACATTCCTAGCATTCACAGTTTGCCCATCTGAAAAAAAAAGAAAAAAAAAAAAAAACTCAAGACCAGGCATGTTGGCTTGAGCCTGTAATCCTCACACTTTGGGATGCTGAGGCAGGAGGATTGCTTTAGGCTTTTGGAGTTCAAGAGCACCCTGGGCAACACAGTGAGACCCCCATCGCTACAAAAAAAAAACTTTTTTTGTATTTGCCAGGCATGGTGATACATGCCTGTAGTTCCTCCTGGTCATTTGGGAGGCTATGGCAGAAGGATCACTTGAGTCAGGAGTTGGAGGTCGTAATGAATTATGATCACGCACCACTGCACTCCGGCCTGGGTGACAGAGTGAGACCCTGTCTCTTTCCAAAAAAAAAAAAAGGAAAGGAAAGAAAGAAAAGTTCAAAATAAGTGTATATTTTTAACTTGACCCTTTCACCAGTATTGAAGGTCATATTTTCACACAGAATAGCCTCCCCTGTTCTCCTTGGTACAAATCAGCCCTTTCTAGGACAAGATGTTGTTCCCAAACAGTCATTTCCTCTATCTGTTCTGTGTGTGTGGACCACGAGCCTGGCCGTCACTCATCCCATCATGTGCCCTGCCTCGTGACTTCCCCATTAAGCTCTCTCGCGCTCAGTTCCATCTCACGGGCCTGTGTGCCTGAGTTCTGCAAAGAGACCATAAGCTGTGTCAGAATCAGGATCATGTTTTACACAATGTCGCCTCCTTCCCCAACACAATGTGCTAAAACCCAACAGTGAATATTTATTGATTTTTCTTCATTGACTGAGGTAAAGTGGTGACTTTTTTTTTTTTTTTTAAGCTTTGCCGACTGATTCAAGGACAATTAAAAATGTCTTGCCTTATGGGGTTGATAAATATAGGATTCCATTAAAAGCATCTTTCTAAAGGGCAGTCCTGCATCAGAAACCCGAGGGCACCAGATGCGATAGGTCCTGTGGTCGGGCTCAGGAATCTGCATATGACTGCAGATGACTTTTCTACCCCCTAGAGTTTAGAAATGATGACTTAAAAGTGTTTAATGATCACATCCCATCTTGTTTCCTTACGGTACATATGTCCATTGCAGGAACATCCCTACCAATGCACTGATGAATATTTACGTGACGTTGTTTTTCCTGCAGATTTCTAACCAGCATAATGCTGGAGCAGGGGGCTGCCAGGCTGCAGTTTCCAGAATGGCCGAGCTGGATGCCGATTTGGATCACATCCTCCCGTCTTCCGTTCTGGCTCCTTTCCGGGCTAAGTTAGTGGTGGGATTTGTTTCCCTCGTGTGTTTTGCACGGAGCTACGACGGTGATTTTGTCTTTGACGACTCCGAAGCTATTGTTAACAATAAGGTTTGTATCTTCACTCTCTTCTGGGAAGCTTCTGTTACCCACTGCCTGCGTGTCAGCTTGCACTAGAGTCTTCTCCGTGAAACTTCAGTGAAGGGTTTGCCTGGGTCCCACTTGTGCCATAGATGTTCAGTCTCTTTTCAGCGTCATCTCCTTAGTTTAGTGTCTCCTGCGTTGCTGGCAGCAAGGCCTCCGGGGCCTGCCTAAAGTCAGGCTTTCCCTTCATGAGACCCCGTCCACACACATATCCAAGAGAGGCCATTCCTCTGGGATGAAAAGGCAAAGGTATTGTGGGGCGTTGCAGACGATCTATTTCAGGCGTTATATGAACAATATCCAGAATTGTTAAAAACAAACAATTTGCTGCAGTGATGGACAGGTCTGATCACCTGCCGAAAGGTGTATCCTTGCAGTAGGCAACGAGGGGCTGCTGCTGTATCCTTCCCTGGGAGGATCAGGACAGCCTGCCGACAGTTGCTGGGGCAGGAGGCATGTGCTGCCGGTGGCCGCTGCTGTTCCTGTCCGGTTCACGTGTGGAGATTCACATTTGCTGAGCTTGCAAAATGCCAGTCAGTTTTGCTCACCAGTGGTTGCTCTGTTTCAGTGCAGGAAAAATGGTATTCCTTTCCACTCGCTAACTGGAGACAGGGAAGAAGAAATAGGCAAGTGGGGAGGGTAGAAAAAGATTCAAGCACGCTAGAAGAAAATGAGAACAAGAAACTTAGAGGCAGAGAAGGCCCAGAGGAGAAAGAACTCAGAGGTGGCAGGAGTTAGAGCCTTTGTGATCATCTAGTTACTCAGCAGATACTTTGTTTCTTTTCTTTTTCTTTTATTTTCTTTTTTTCCTTTGGGGTGGGGGGAGGCTGAGGTGAAAGGATTGCCTGAGTCCAGGGGTTGATACTTTGTTTCTTAACCAGTGAAGAGACTTTTGGAATCCACTAATTTAAGTCTCTAGTAGGCATAATTGTAGCAAGTCTTTGTAACACTGTTATTGAATGCTCTTAAAAATTTGAAGTCATAGATTCCACTAAATGAAAAGTGATTTTTTCATAATGAAAATGTTGAGAAAAATTCTCTGTGTGACTAGCATGTAGTCTATGGGGGGAAATGCACACATTTTCTTTAACATAATAGTGCCATTGATCTCCTTTTGATGGTACACACTAGAGCATTTTTCGTGTTTCTTCATTTGAAATTTTCTTCAAGGTTCACCCAGCAGTTACTGGTTTGTTGTTGTTGTTGTTGTTTTTAACCATTTTTAAAAGAACTAAGTAGCTCTAAAGCTACTATGGTACATGGGTGGCTTAATTGCCACAGTGTGATTTCTCTCACAAAGACGTGACTTTATTTTTTAAAATTCTGTTATCCATTTTGGCAAGAGTTTCTTGATGCTTCCACTTTTATAAAGCGGAAGATAGGGAAAGTGTTAATTCAGAAACTATGTTGAAAAATTTTAGTCCACCAGGCAGAACGAAAACATGAGTTCGGTTGTGTGGGCCCTGGTGCTTTGGTATAATTCTCGTTCTTTCTGTGAGGTGAGGCAGATGAAGCCATTTTGTGGCTCTGCTGAGCATTGTCTTGGCAGTGTTTTCAGGAGCATCACACTGTGCCCCTTTTGTTAACTTGCTGGCCCTCCCTTTTTCCCTTCCTGCTTAATGAAAGGCTCTCCTCCGTTCACTGGCACCATGCCCACGGTAATGTGAAACAGGCTGTTCCTGGATTTTAGTGATGTTGGAGACTGTTTTCCAGATGCTTCCTCGTAGCGTTGAGTTGCCTTTTCAGTTCCTTGAGATGACGATCCTCTTTGAGGCAGTGGAGTTAGGAAGGATTTCAGACGCAATACGTCTTCTCCATAAATCATGATGAAGAAAAATGGACCTTTCTTTCCATAGCATGCCCTGCTGTGTGGAGGCTGCTACTAATCAAATATTTAGAGCTTTGTTGGTGTTCAGTTCCCATTCCAGGGGAGGGAGAGATCCTCTGCCCAACAGCCTCACAGCTGAACGAGTACTTACTTCTGTCACAATGCAAAAGAAGGGAGACTTCCAGGGTTGTCACGGAGTCAACTAAGTTAGCAGGCATGTCATACCACCTTCACGAA
>CAUYQG010223626.1:0-15478 GCA_963574415.1 Tarsius wallacei | reverse complement strand
CAAAAAAAAAAAAAAAAATTAGCCGGGCGTGGTAGCACACGCCTGTAGTTCCAGCTACTGGGAAGGCTGAGGCGGAAGGATCACCGGAGCCCAGCAGGTCGAGGCTGCAGTGGCCGGGAGCGGCCACTGCACTCCAGTCTGGGCGACGGAGTGAGACGCCAACTCAAAAAAAAAAAGAAAGAGCAAATAGGCTTTTCCTAATAGAAGAGATATGAGGTATGCAAGGGATGGCATAGGGCTATTTTCTGGTACATTTTGACAAAGAACAATGGGTATACTTTAGAAGTGAATTGTTTGTAGTGGCTGTTTTCCTATATTTTATTGCCAAAATTGCCTATCTTTCATAACCAGGACTGAAGATGTCAGATGCCTACTTGCCCAGTTCCCCTTGTGGGAAGGCATGGCTACATCACCTGGTCAGGCCAAATCACCTGGAAGGATTATGAGGATTTTTTCCTCCCTGATAAAAAAAAAATCTCTCATCCTTCTTGCTTTGAAAGTTCACTGTGTGAGAATGTGATGTTGGAGGTGCAGCGGCAATCTTGTGTCCAGGAGGAACAGGTAAAGAGAACAACAGGGAAGTAAATCCAAAGCATTTGCTCATCATGGCAATGCTGAGCAAACCCTGGAAACAACTCCCCTTGGGCTCCTTGCAAGACAAGCCCCTGTAATGGCTTGGAATTCTATTACTACAAGCAACAGATGGCACCTTCCCCGAGGAGATAGAGGGTACCTTCCCTGATGAGCCTCCATAGCACTTGCTCCTAGAATTTATCTGTAAAATAAAAATACACATACAATAACTTTGGAGGCAGAGAATACATTTGCAACTAGCCTTTTCTCAAGCTGAAGTTAATGGGGTGACCAGTGGTCGACTCCCTTAACAACCTTATAAGAATAAATTGGTGACATACAGCATAATGACTTTTTTTAAAAAAAAGAAGTTTTATCACCCTTGTGTGGCCTCTTTCAAAAGTCATCACTAGGGCAACCCCCTCGGGTCCCCTCCCACTGTGAGAGCTTTTCTGTACTCTCAATAAATCCTGCTTAAAAAAAAAAAAAAAGTCATCACCATCCTTAACTTAGGAACCTTTTGCCTTGTTCTTGGTTGTTTGATTTCCAATTCTAGGGCCTCTCCATCATGTATCAGAGGCTGATTTAGCTCAGAATATTTTTAAGCTAAAGTTTAGTGCAGATTAATAGTTTAATTAATATATTAATCTGTAAAAGCCCAAGCGGCCTACAATTTTGTGATTTTATGAGCTCCAATCCTAATGCAATATACCTCTTGTGCTCATCAAGATCCCTTAATTATTAAGTTACTTTCACTAATAAGAGTTTCAGTATCAAGATTACAGTGGCCTTATGGAGCATTGAGAATAATGCTACTGACTGACTTAGATTAACACATAAAATATCTTTTTTTTTTTGAGTTGGAGTCTCACTGTTGCCCAGACTGGAGTGCAGTGGCCGCTCCCGGCCACTGCAGCCTCGACCTGCTGGGCACCGGCAATCCTTCCGCCTCAGCCTTCCGAGGAGCCGAAATTACAGGCATGCGCTACCATGCCCAGCTGATTTTTTTATTTATTGTAGAGATGAGGTCTTGCCAAGCTGCCCAGGCGGGTCTCAAACCCGCAGGCTCAGGCAATCCATTCATCTCAGACTCCCAAAGCGCGGGATTACAGGCTGAGCCACCGAGCCCGGCTACATAAAATATCTTAATGAATGCTATATGATCTGGATTAAGGGGTCCAAAGGTAACCAGTAAAATTACACCCACTAAGGGACACCTGTATAGGAAAGAAATGCTAACAATCTAAATGGCCTCAGGGTAGTCCTCATATCTGCCCCACCCCAGGATGAGATAGCAGTAAACAAATTATAATCTAGTTTGTTCCAGATGTGTGGTGATGGGACATTATGACTTAGTACAGAGATGAATCACATATTCCAACTTGTCCAGAAGTGTGTGCAAACACACATACACAGAATCATTCAAGACCACATACTCACCTCAAAATACTTTTTTGTAGTTTTAGCAAAATGTCTTCAACACTTTCTGAAGAAATTCCTTTGCAATAAATCACTTCGAAAATTTGAAACCTTCCACGGCCTAATTTTTAGCCCAGTTAGCTTTATATTCATTTGTACGATCATGGTTCCTTGCCTTCAAAGAAAGGCACCCGGTGAGAACCATCCACTTGTACCTAGTGCTGACATTGGTTTTATTTATAATTTTGAGAAAAATATGCTTATTTAGGTCTCATTGTTAAATTGAGGTTTTGCACAATTTTATATCCTCTCCTACAGCCAATCCATGGATAAATCTTGTTGTTCCCTTATATGTACATTCGTGGACCAACTGGAAATTCTCTTGGGATTGGGATTAAGTTTTCCAGACATCAACAACTGTCCCCTTAGACATTCTGTAACTGCCAGGTGTGCTGTACTCTCTGGCTTAATCCTCACAGAGATGGCTACAGTCAAGGTCACCTAATAGGGACAGGATTTCACCAAGGGTAATCTCAGTAGATGTCACTTTAGGTTTTCTTCCTTACTCTAGGCAATCAACCTCTATTCCCATCTTATATTTTATTAACCTGGAATTGAAGGTTTCAGGCACATGGTAATCCACAGGATTAAGAATCATAATTTGGGAAAAAGGTCAAGACCTGTGAACCAAATCTTAAAAATAAAAGAGTGGCTACAAATCTTGCTTCACTGAAAACATTCTTTCCAAGCCCAATTTAGGTGATGAGCACTTTAGTCAGGGAAGCACCTTCCTCTTCAGAGGACTCTCACATCTGGGAACATAACTCAGAGAAGAGACAATGTTACATGAGGAGAGAGACAAAAACAACTTGAAAATAGAGCTCCCTTATACTGCTATGGACATATGAAAATAAGGCTACTTGCCCACTATACTGCCTATGCATTCTCACGCATCATACAGAACCCTTTCTGGCCAAAATTTCTAGTTACCCATTTCCAGGGAACTATTTTATTTTCAATGAGAAATATTTCTGAGATTCTAAGTCCTACAGAATAACTTGCTCATTCTAACCCAAATAGAAATCTCAGAACCTGGGGGAAACTTTGCTATCTAGTTTCACAGTCTTTCCTAAATGGTCAAAGGAGACGAAATCTTTCATTAATTTCTTTATTTTTACTAGTTTTCACTCAGTATATCATTTATTATAGCAAAACAGCATACATTCCAAAAAGGAAGAAAGGGCAACATACACCCCAAAAATTAAATTGATACACCCATAAACCCTTTCAATTCTAATCCATACACAAATATTTCATTGTAATGATTCTAGAAATAAATACTCCTTCTATATACTTGTCCTGCATTTTTCACTTCATATCATAGCATTTTCCTAATTTTTACAAAATCTTACAAGTAACAAAGTGCTGTATGAAACAGATTACCACCTACCTACCTAATGGGGAAATCATGTAGTAAAATGATACAATGAAATATTGTTTCCCAGTCTAAGTTCTAAAAACTATAGCAATCTTTTCAACAACAAGCCTATTTACTCTTTGTGAGGAAAGAGGTCTACCTCCCTGGCAGTTACTCTTCAGCATATGATTTTCTCTCAGATTCAGGTCTGAGTGCTTTCTGAAAGGGAAAGTGCCAATATTTATTGCTTTTGTAGAAATATGTCATAAGGGCCAAGTTTAATTTTGTAGGTGAAACTGCTAAGTTAAAATATCTAGTTTATTATAGATTTTCTTTTTTCTTCAGAATGAATTTCTAGACACATAATAACAGAGAGCTAACTGCAAGTTTTCCCACATACATTGTTTTTAAACTAGCTCTTCCCACTACATATACTCTCTTACAAAACACTTTAAGAATGAAAGAAAAAGGAATAACTCTGGCTGAAAGATTTCCAAACTAGTTAACATTCATAGGGTTTCTCTTCAGTATGAGTTGACTGATGCCTAATAAGTTTAGAGCTATTAATGAAAGCTTTCCCACACTGATTACATGTAAAGGGTTTCTCTCCAGTATGAGTTCTTTGATGTACAATAAGTCGAGCACTCAAGCTAAATGTTTTTCCACACTGATTACATTCATAGGGTTTCTCTCCAGTATGAGTTCTCTGATGCTGAGTAAGGCATGAACTCTGCCTGAATGATTTCCCACATTGACTGCATTCATAGGGTTTTTCTCCAGTATGAGTTCTTTGATGTACAACAAGAACATAACTCTGGCTGAAGGATTTCCCACACTGATTACATTCATAGGGTTTTTCTCCTGTGTGAGTTCTCTGATGCATAACAAGGTGAGAACTACGGTTGAAAGACTTTCCACACTCATTACATTCATAGGGTTTCTCTCCAGTGTGAGTTCTTTGATGTGCAACAAGCTGAGAGCTCCAGCTGAAGGATTTTCCACACTGATTACATTCAAAGGGTTTTTCTCCTGTGTGAGTTCTCTGATGAGCAACAAGTTTGTAGCTTTGACTAAAGGATTTCCCACACTGATCACATTCATAGGGTTTTTCTCCAGTATGAATTCTTTGATGTGCAATAAGTTTATAGCTCTGGATAAATGATTTCCCACATTGGTTGCATTCATAGGGCTTCTCTCCGGTATGAGTTCGTTGATGTGCAATAAGTTTGTAGCTCTGCCTAAATGACTTTCCACATTGATTGCATTCATAAGGCTTCTCTCCAGTGTGAGTTCTCTGATGCACAACAAGGACATAACTCTGGCTAAAGGATTTTCCACACTGATTACATCTATAAGGTTTCTCTCCAGTATGAGTTCTTTGATGGGAAACAAGGTGTGAGCTCCGGCTGAAGGATTTTCCACATTCATTACATTCGTAAGGTTTCTCCCCTGTATGAGTTCTCTGATGTGCAACAAGATGTGAGCTCCAGCTGAAGGATTTCCCACATTGATTACATTCAAAAGGTTTCTCTTCAGAATGATTTCTCATGTTTTGAGTAAGGGAGGAACTCTTAGGGGTCTTACTACATTTATATTGATTCTCTTCAACAGAAATTCTCTGTTGTTCATTATAGGACATGTTGTGGTTCAAAACTTGCCCATATTCCTTAAAATCAAAAGTTTTTCCTTCTGTATGAAATTTTTCATGTATATTTAAGGGTGTACTATGGCTAAAAGATTGAATATTGTCACTTATTCCATAGGATTTATCTTTCGTTTGAGTTCTTGTAAAGTGAATAAGGTGAATGCTCTGAGGCGGTTTCCCATATTCGTTATTTTCACATTGTTTCTCACTGTCATTAATCTTCTGATAACTGTTTACAACAGAATTATGACATAATTTCCTAACATGTGATACATGTTTACTACAGTGGTTTCTTATAGGTACCACTGAGGATGAAAGAAGATTGGAATTCAGACCACTCTTCTCCTCAAGTTCATTGCTTCTGCGGACTCTCTCATGAATAACAGCTTTCCTTTGAGTGAATGCTACTTCCTGCAAAAGTCTCTCTTGTTTTTCCGGTTGCTTCTCTAGCTGGTCCTTACAATCACAAACTTCTTCACATGAAGATAACCAAGGATCATTCCTTGTCAACCTTTCTATCTTCACTCCATGAGATGGCTCTTCATCAAAAATGCTCTGCTTTGAAGATGATTCTCTTTTTCCAAGGGCAGTTGCCAAGTCTGGAAGAAAGTAAAATAAGACATTCTAGACAAAAAATATTAAAGCTGGAACAATGAAATAAAGCTAACAAGAAAGTATGCAAAATATATATGGATTTGTTTTCAACTTTTGACTGATAACCTGGGTTGAGAAAGCAAAAGGGTGGGATGAAGCAGTAAGTACAGAACTACCACAGCCCAATAGTACAACAAGGCTTAAAAATGGAACTATTTTAATCTTAGCTTTAGTTTAATCTTAGTCTAAATAAACAAGACTTTGGATGTCAAATACCAGCCTAATACAAAACAGGATCATCTATGCAGAACCTATGGAATCGCAACCCAATTTTGCAATCCTTAGCAAAGAAATAGAGGTAGGTCTTTTTTACCCTCTTTAGTGCTAGACACATGTTTACTGAAATAGAGATTAGTGTCTATATACCTAGGAATTTCTAAAGGCATGGATCTTACAAAAATAGTCTGTGCCAGTAAGACATGAGCAAACTACCTTTGTGAACCCAGAAAAAGGAATAGGGCACTATTATCTCAGTTCTCTAAATATCTCAGCAGCTAATATAACCCAATGGATTCCTGTAATTCCAGCTAAGAGAAAGTGGAGGTTTTCTCCTAGTAGCCTGGCTGGCTACTAGGTCAAGCAACAGAGAGTATAACTGAAAAGTGAGTGATATATATATATAGTCCACCAGTATGTGGGAGGTGAAGAAAAATGTGCCATTTCCTATGGGGATTTTTCAAACAAACCTTCTATACTTGTAATGACCCCTATGAGTCTGGTTCTCATCTGGACACATGTGTTAAGAAATTCTTCCTCTTGCTCCAAGTAGGAGATTGTGTCTGGTTTGAAAAGCTGATGGAAAAAAAAAAAACCGATGAAGAAAGATACAGGACTTTGGGTGTTTGGACTGGGTAAGCACCCAAAAGAAAATCACTGCAGAGCTTGGTCCCAGCCTTCGGCCTTTAGGAATCAGGAAGATTGAAAAGGTTCAAGCCTAAGAAGCTATGCCTTTTCTACCTTACAAATTAAAATTAATCTTCACTGGGGAATAAAGAGCATAAACACAACCTACATGCAGCCAAAATCATTCTGGATGCTGAACCCCACATCTCAATTAATGGGAATGTGAAATCATTTTAGTAGACAGACCTTAATGAAGGGTGACTATATTCTTACCCCAAGAGACCAAGCCCCTGTGGTTCTCCAGAATCAAATCTCTGTCCAGGGTCCTTTGAGCATGGTTCCAAGTACTCTGTTCCTCCTGAGTGAAGTCCACAGTCACAGTTTTGAAGTTTACTCCTTCCTGAAACATGACACACATTCCTGCTCAGCAGGGTATCAATTCCTTCCAGTGTTCATGAAGGAGAAAAAGTTTGACAGCTGGAAGAAGGAAAACCTAGCAACACAGAAGTTGTCCTGGGACTGTCAGTGTCCAAAGAATTCTAGTCAAGGTATACTTCTGTGCCTTCTAGGTGGACCCCTTTAGATTTTGGATAGACCTGTTTTACAACCCCAAAGAGGAACAATAGATAAAAACTGATATAAATTGTTTTCTAGAATTCTTGACTACCTTAAAGAAAATGCTTATTCTGATTTTTGCACTGGTGCATTCCAACTTAGGAAATCCCTCCAAATTCTCAAGAAACTAAAAGAATAGGGGTGGTCAATTTTTTTCTGTCAAATGCTGGAGAGTAAATAGTTTTGGCTTTGCAGGTCACATAATTTCTATCCACAACTACTCAACTCTACTGCTGTAGCAAGAAATCAGCCACAGAAAATATACAAATAGGTGTGGCTACATTACAATAAGCTTATTTATGAAAACAGGCAGTGGGCCAAATTTGACTCACAGGCTGTACTTTGCTAGTGCTTGAGACAGAAAATGAAATGTGATTTTCAATGAAAGGTAGTATGCATAAGTGAAGAACACTGAATTTAGAAGAAAATAGACTTGGGTTTTCTTACCTACAAAGGGCACATATCTAGATCTTAAAATATATCTAATCTGACAATTTGTCTTTTAATGGTGAGTTTATTCCATTTCTATTAGTTAGGCCTAAGCATACCCAACTCATTGGGTTGAGTTAATAATTGTGATGGTCTATGAAAAGCCATTAGCAGAGTTTACTGATCAAACAAGAAAAGATGGTGAATACAGGTTGAGTATCCCTTATCCAAAATGCTTGGGACCAGAAATGTTTTGGATTTCAGATTTTGAAACATTTGCATATACATGAGATATTTTGGAGATAGAACCCAAGTCTAAATATAAAATTCATTTATGTTTCATGTACATCCAAACACATAGATTGAAAGTAGTTTTATACAATATTTTTAATAATTTTATGCATGAAACAAAATTTTGGCTGCTCCCCATCACATGAGGTCAGGTTTGGAATTTTTCACTTGTGGTATCATGTCAGTACTCAAAAAGTTTCTAATTTTGGAGCATTTCAGATTTCCTGATCAGGGATGCTCAGCATCTACTATTAAAATTATAAGGTCTTGGAACCATGAAAGATTAACTGACAGCCAACATGACCTTTTTTTTTTTTTTTTAAGAGACAAGGTCTCCTGTTGCCCAGGCTGGAGTGCAGTAGCATGATCATAGCTCACTACAGCCTCCAACTCCTGGGCTCAGGCAATCCTTCCTCCTCAGTCTCCTGAGTATCTGGGACTATAGGCATTCACTACTATGCCCAGCTAATTTCTATTTATTTATTTATTTTTGAGTCGGAGTCTCACTCTGTCACCCAGGCTGGAGTGCAGCGACACGCTCACAGTCACCCCAGCGTCAACCTGCTGGGCTCCAGGAATCCTTCCCTCAGCCTTCCAAGTAGCCAGAACTATAGGCGTGTGCTATCATGCCTGGCTAATTTTTTATTTATTGTAGAGACGAGGTCTCGCCAAGTTGCCGGGGTTGGTCTCGACCCACAGGCTCAGGCAATCCACCTGCCTTGGTTTCCCAAAGTGCCGGGATTACAGGATGAGCCACACAGCTAATTTTTAAAATTTTTTTGTAGAGACAGGGTTTCACTATGCTGCCCAGGCAGGTCTTGAACTCCTGGCCTCAAGTGATCCTCTGCCTTGGCCTAAGAAAGCGTTGGGACTACAAGCATAAGCCACCATGCCCGGCCCCAAAGTGACCTTTATCCCTAAAGGTCACTTAGTCTTAGTCTTCAGATGACAGTTTTATTTCTGTCTACCCCAATGCTGCACAGCAGAGCCTTTTAGAAGACATTCATTGTCATTACTGTCATATAAATAGGATTTTTTGGGCAGCCTCCTCTAAGCAGGAAAGGATCTGTTCCCAAAACCACTGGGCAATAATTTTAATCCAAAAAAAGTGATCTGTCCTTACTCAAAAGCAGCAAAGGCCAGGGAAGTTGAATACCTCTTGCCACTAAAGGCTCTTTAAACAGACCAGGCATTCTTAAGCTGTGGTTCAAGAATAGGACATAGGGTTCTGAATCCTATGAAACTGCATGCAAAATGCCACTGTATATGCTTTTTTATAAGCCAGGGCCCCTAAATTTCAGCAAAATCTCAAAGATTTTCATGATTAGCTCAACATGGAATTCAGAATTATAATGTACAAACTGCCACCTGTATCGAACAATGATTTCTTTTTTTTTTTTAGTTGGAGTCTCACTCAGTCGCCCAGACTGGAGTGCAGTGGCTGCTCCCAGCCACCGCAGCCTCAACCTGCTGGGCTCCAGCGATTCTTCCACCTCAGTCTTCCAAGTAGCTGGAACTACAGGCACGCACTACCATGCCTGGCTAATTTTTTTGATTTATTGTAGAGATGAGGTCTCGCCAAGTTGCCCAGGTGGGTCTTGAACCTGCAGGCTCAGGCAATTCACTCACCTCGGCCTCCCAAAGCGTGGGATTACAGGCTGAGCCACAATGATTTTTAAGGTACTGTTCTCAACCTGCAATCCATGCTTCCTTTTAATACACACTCCCCTTTTCTGTTTAATGTCTGTCCCTATAGTATTAAGCTTGTTCAAAAGTAAACAGATAATACTAAACTAGATTAGAACCCCCACTCCACCTCCACCTATATATTCTCAAAGCTCCATGGACTTCTATCATCACACTTTCTTATCATTTGCATAGCAGTCATCTCTGTCACCAGGCCAAGCTCCATGAGGATGGGGACAAGGTATTTATAGTTTACAGCTGAAACGCCACTCCTCAGTTTTGATATACAGTAGATATTAACTTTAATTTGGTCATTGTTTCATTAAGTTAATCAATAGTATCAACAGACATTCTAATATATCAAGATGACCCTCGTCCAAATTCTGATTTGTCTGCTCCTCTCACCTAAATCTCACAAAGTGCGCCACATACCAATTTGAAAAAGTTCTTCAGTGTGCAGACACTGGCTTTTCTGGACTTCTATCACACTTATCTCTTCTTCCTCTTACCTGTCCCAAACTCCCCACTCCTCAAAACTTCTTTCCAAACTATTCTACTGTGCCCTCAGAACTCATCTTCTATAATAATAAACTCTCACAGTTTCAACATCCTTCACCAAACATTTCCTATACATCCCTGTGTTAATAAAGACCTATACTTTCCCCTGAGAATTCCCCTCCTCTGTACTCATTACAGGCTAAGGATGATCATGCTCTCCCATCCTGGGGATCTCAGTGTCAAAGTCTTCCAGTTAAACTAAAATTCATGTCATTTATCTCACTTCTTGAAGTTCTGTCCTACTAACATTCTGAATACTTGCCCCACCTCCCATTCATGGAAGACTCACACCTGGGATTAAACCTCTCATATAAGAACGTGTCTTAGCCGGGATCAGTGGCTCAGCCTGTAATCCCGCACCTTGGGAGGCCGAGATGAGTGGATTGCCTGAGCCCGCGCATTCGAGACTCGCCTGGGCAACTTGGTGAGACCTCATCTCTACAATAAATCAAAAAATTAGCCGGGTGTGGTAGCGCACGCCTGTAGTTCCAGCTACTTGGAAAGCTGAGGCAGAAGGATTGTCAGAGCCCCAGCAGGTCGAGGCTGTGGTGGCCGGGAGCAGCCACTGCACTCCAGTCTGGGCGACGGAGTAAGACTCCAACCCAAAAAAAAAAAAAAAAGAACGGGTCTTGTTTCATCTTGTGTTGTCCATAGCATCAGCTTGTATAGTCAGCTGATGAGAATATAAAAATAACTGGCTTTAATCAAGCTCTTGAGAACTTTGATGAAGCAGCAGTGTGGTGTCAGGCAGTGTGCTAACATGTCACATGGATTATCATAATGGTCCTGTAAGAAAATACTATTTGCAGCACCATTTATCATATGAAGAACAAAAAAGTTAGAGAAATTAAGACATGCCTAAGGTTGGTGGATGGGATGCAATCTCAAGTTCGCAAGGCATCAGAGACTGTGGTCTCAGTCATCAATTCATATGGCTAGTCCATAGATCTTTAGTAACACAGGGATGTATTGGGAATGTTTGGTGAAGGATGTTGAAGCTGTAAGAGCTTATTATTATAGAAGATGAGTTCTGAAGGCACAGTTGAAGAGTTTGGGAAGTTTTGAGAAGTAGAGAGCTTGGGATAGGTAAGAGGAAGAAGGGATAAGTGTGACAGAAGTCCAGAAAAGCCAGTATCTGCGTACTGAAGGACTTTTTCAAATTGGCATATGGCTCATTTTGTGAGATTTAGGTGAGAGGAACAGACAAATCATATCCTGGAGCTGCTCAGCCCACTTTTCGAATGACATCTGAGAATTTGAAATCACCAAAAAGTACTCTAATCACAGATGACATTGTCCATTCTTTGGCAACAACATCAGATTGCTCCACTGTATTGGCTCAATTTCTCCCTTCACTCTTCTTGTTCTTCAATGGTTTGGGGCTATCATGCTACTGAAATGTCTACTATTAATATCTACCAGTCTATATTCTTTTCCTTTCTATTTAGTGGTCTCTTTATCATCTCTATCTTAATTACTCAGTACAGAGTCTACGGACTATTCATTTTAATCTTTCTATCTGATATATTTTAAAACTCTTTCAAACATTTCCTTGACCTTCCACTCCATAGGAAGTTGACCGGGCAAATTACAAAAAACTAAAAGAATTCTAATGTCAATCTGCTATCTATGGAAAGTGGGTTACAGAATACCACTGGGGACACAAACTCATAAAGGCAGCCGGATAGAGTATTATAAATTAATGGTCACTATTTCTGAATGATCCTTTCAGACTATTATACCTACTGGAGCATCTTGTTCTCTCAATAATTTGGAATTGCTGTCTTATACTTTCTCTATCCTTGTCAAACATCTCTCCATTCCAATTTCTACCTTCATGCTCATCTGATCTTTCACAGAGAAAAATCCAAGTCTTTAAATCACTCCCTCAACTTCATTCTTCCTAAGTAAATCCTTCTCCCCATAGAGAGCTAATTTATTTGTAGATGTTCTGAATTAATCCCTCTGGTGCTAACAAGGGCTCTGTTTTACAGTTTATCTCCTCTTTCTCCTGAGCATTAACCTCTTTTTCTCCACTAACTCCTTCCAATAGCCACTTAGACAGTATCAAATCTTTTCAATCTCTTTAAAAAAAAAATAAAGAAAAAGCCCCTCAATCTCAACTTTCCTTGTAGCTCTCGCTCTCTTTAGTCTTTCACACAATAACTAAATTTTTTGGGAAAGCTGTCCACTCTCTTCTCCATTTCCTCACTTTCTACTCTCCAGTTTGCTTCAAAATCTGACTCCTGCCACCATCCAGTCATGCACATTTCTCAAGGTAAAGAAAGAGGCCTTGCTGAACTCACCTTGGATGGGACAGTGAGTGAACCAGCATCTTCTCCCTCAACCTTGATGATAATCTCTTGAGGAAGAAGGGAGTCCTGGGAAGGCAAAACATGAGAAGGTAAATAATCAGGGAGCTAGGTTGCAGCTCAAAACTACCACTATAAGTGGACTAGGATTTGACATACCACCTGTTTTAACACATCCCACCCACCAAGTTTCTGCTCCATCCTCTCACTGGTAAACTCAAGCTAACCAGAGAGAGAGAGAGGAAAAAAGAAAAAAGCCTGGAGGAGCACTGAGGCCCACCAAGTCCTGGACATGAGGTATCTGCAGATCTCCTGGGTCAGCCAGCTCAGCTGCCAGCTAAACGCAGCTAAGTGAGTAACTCCAAGCACTATGTGGAGCAAAAGAACTGTCCAGTGGGGCCCTGCCTAAATTCCTGGGTAACAAAATTGTAAGCAGATAAAATGACCAAAGCCGGAATCATAAAGGAAAAGATCAACAAATTAATTTCATAAAATGTCTAGCAAAAAGCACCACTAATAAAGGCACCACCAATAAGAATCTATACTATTAAGTACTAAGACTTCTAAATCAGTGAGAAAAAAGGTAGCTTCAACAAGCAAATGGACAAAGGCAAGTGCATATATAACCCAACTATGAATAAATAAAATGGCCAGTGACCATACAAACCAATACTCACTTCTTTAAGTAAAATAAAATCAAATATCTATTTCTATAACTATCTCTATATAGTAGAGACCCTAAGTTCACATAGATATCTCCAATTATAATTCTACAACATATTTTATTCTAGCCTTCCTCCTTTCCATATTTATACCTTCTTTTTCTGGCTCCTATTATCCTCTTTATGTTTACTTATTTGCTCAAACCCCAGTATATAACTAACATCCTGACCACATGGAGTGTTTTTTCAGTAGTCATTAGTCGTTGCTAATGACTCCAGCTCTGAGAGCCCACTGGCCAAGAGCTTCATATGTTCTTAGTAGAAGTATAAGTTGACACAACCTTCCTGATTTGGCTATATATTTATATTTATAAATAATGTTTTATTTTGAAATAGTTGCAGATTCACAAGAAGATGCAAAAATATATCCTCACTCAGCTTCCCCCGGTGATATTATACATAATCGCAGCACATTGTCAAAATCAGGAAATTTGACATTGCTACAGTATTATTAACTCAAGTACAGATTTTATTCAGATTTCAACAGTTTTAATGTACATTCTTTGTTTTAATTTTTTTAATGGTAATATTTTAAAAAATGCAATGTAATGTCCATTAAGTCTATTTACAAGTATCTACCCTTAGGAAATAATAGAAAGTACACTGAGATGTATATACAAGAAATCTCATTAATGAGTTACATCATCATAACAAAATGGGAGGGGAGTTTGAATGTCCATTAGTAAGTGCCTGGTTAAATAAATTATGCTTCATCCAGGTGACTATTTAGCAGTTAAGGGAAGAAGAAATACATTTCCATGTATTGATGCACATAAATGGCAGAAAAATATCTATAATATATTGTTGAGTGAAAAACTTAAAAACAGTATAAGAAGGTGAATAGATTTTTTTTTTTAAGCAAGATGTATTGAGAGGACACAAAAGTTCCCATAGTGGGAGGTGACCTGAAGGGGCTGTCCAGGTGGAAAGATTTTTATAAAACAAAAATATACACAGTAAAAATATGAATGAATATTCTCAAAAGCATTAAGAGGAATTATTCTTTGAAAGGGTCAAACTGAGGAGTACGTTCACTGTCTCTGTTTTAATACTGTGCCTATGTTCTTCAATAGCTCTCATTTTCTTTAATTAAATATTCAAACACCAGCAAAAGTGATGCCCTCTTGAAAAGTCACCTTGAAATAATAAAATTCCTTTGCAGTGTCCCAAGATTTTTTTTTAATAGGGTACACTAGTTCAATCTAGTCCATTCAAGCATACTTTGCTCCTCAAGTCTTCAAACACTGAAAAGTAAGTACTGTTGATTCTTGGTACTCAATTACGTAGAAAGCTTTGAATCAGAAACTAAAAGAAAACAAACTATTGTTCTCAGAGGTATATGTTTGTTGATATTTTCTTCTTACCAACCTAGAAAAAATGCTTCTATTGCAGTGGGAAGGGTTGCACTAATGGCTAGCATTAAAGTCTTTAAAGGCAGGAAAGGATTCCCCAAACCTAAAAACACCTCTGTATTTTCTGGGCAGGTAGTGGGGTTAAAAATGAGTATTTACTAAGCCAGAGTTGCAGCAATGTAAAGAAAGCCTGTCGTGAAAGCCAAGATGTCATGTTGCTTGCATAACTACCAAGTACAAATACCAGAACAGTTAATCTGCCTTAAAATTGGTGCATGGCTATTGCAAAACAGCCCAAAACACCAAAGAATAAAAACAAACAAAAACTCATGGTGCAGAAAAATAACAACAACAAAGGAGATGGTCCAAGGAAGCCACAAGTTTGGATCCCAAAGTGCTAATAAACTCAACCATATCATGGAAACTCAGCTTCAAAGAGAAATAATATTCCTACTACACAAAAGTGCCAAACGTGTCCTTTCTAAAAAAAAAAAAACAAAAAAAAAACTGGGGAATGCAAGTAGTTACTCAAGAAAGGAAAAATTATACACACTAGCCTGTATTTTTACACGCTCTTGCAGTTTTCTTTCTTTCTTTTAAGAGACAACTGTTGGGAGCCCGCTTAACAGGCCCGCCTGATTGACAAAGTCCAGGGGCGCTGAGGACCCCCCCCCCCCCCCCCCGCCCTGGCCGGCTGCAAAGCAAGTCCAGGCAGCTGAGGCCCTTCTGTCTTCCATCTTTGCTGTTGATACGGCTGAAAAATTCTGTGCAGTCGAGCATGAAGAGAACAACACGTTTATGTGAAGTACTCACAGCTAACCTGGCTATTCTATAATACACAACGTTTTCTAACAGACTATTCTGATAAAGTCAAAATGACTTCCTTCCACATCAGCATTTTACAGTAAATACATCACATTTCTTTCAGATTTTCTGACTAGAGCACAGATATTTATCATAAG
>CAUYQG010223625.1:0-10161 GCA_963574415.1 Tarsius wallacei | reverse complement strand
AGTCTGTGGGCTGTCTCCCTGCTCTCTTGATGGTTTCTTTGGCTTTACAGAAAATTGTCAATTTGATGAGGTCCCACTTGTCTATCTTACCTCTTATGACATGGGCACTTGGAGTTTTGATCAGGAATTGGTTGCCAGTTCCAATTTCCATAATGGTGTCTCCTGCATTTTCTAATAATCTTATAGTTTGAGGTTTTACGTTTAGGTCTTTGATCCATTTAGAATTGATTTTTGTGTATGGTGATAGGTGGGGGTCTTGTTTTAATCTTCTGCATGTGGTCAGCCAGTTTTCCCAGCACCATTTACTGAATAGGTTCTCCTGTCCATGCCCACTTTTACCCCTCCTTTTCAACATAGTTTTGGAAGTCCTAACTGGAGCAATCAGACAAGAGAAGGAGATCAGTGGTATCCAAATAGAAAAATAGTAAGTCAAGTTATCCTTCTTTACAGATGACATGATTCTATGCCTCAAAAACCCAAGATAACCTGTCAAAAACCTTGCACTGATAAAGAAGTTTGGCAAAGTCTCAGGGTATAAAATAAATGTGCAAAAGACAGTCACATTTCTATATACCAACAATAAACAGAAGCCCCCCAGAAAGCACAATCCCATTCAAAATAGCCACACAAAAAATGAAATACTTTGGCATTTTCCTAACCAGAGATGTGAAAGACCTTTACAACAAAAACTACAAAACAGTGCTCAAAAAAATCAAAGATGACACAAACAAACAGAAAAATATTCCATGCTCATGGATTGGAAGAATCAACAATGTTAAGATGTCCATCCTATCCAAGGCAATCTACAGATTGTGTTTATTTATTTGTTTTTGAGCTGGAGTCTCACTCTGTTGCCCAGGCTGGAGTGCAGTGGCATGCTCACAGCCACCGCAGCCTCGACCTGCTGGGCTTAGGCGATTCTTCCACCTCAGCCTTCCAGGTAACTGGAACTACAGACACATGCCACCACACCCAGCAAATTTTTCCAATTTATTGCAGAGACAAGGTCTCACCAAGTTGCCTAGGCTGGTCTCGAACCCCCAGACTCAGACAATCCTCTCACTTCTGCCTCCTGAAGTGCTGGGATTACAAGATGAGCCACTGCACCTGGCCCAATCTACAGATTTAACGTAATACCCATTAAATTACCAGCAGCATTCTTCTCAGACCTTGAAATGACAATACTGGAATTCATATGGAAACATAAATGACCACAAATAGCCAAAACAATCCTCAGCCAAAACAAAATAAAACAAAACAGGAAGTATTGCAATCCCAGACTTTAAAATTTATTATAAAGCTACAACAATCAAAGCAGCCTGGTATTGGTACAAGAACAGGCATATAGACTAATGGAACAGGATAGAGATTCCAGAAGCAAAACTTCAGTTTCTCAACAAACTCATCTTCGACAAAGTCTCCACCCCCAACCACTGTTGTGTTTTTTAAATTTTGTTCTGTCATAGAGTTAAGTTATTTGAAATTAGTTTGATCCTTTTGAGGCTTGTTTTTTTAGATCTGTTAGTATAGGTCCAGAGTAACTTTTAATTTAACAGAAATTTTCATCTACTACCAAGGCAATACCCTTCTAAGGACTCTATTCAATGACCTATGCATTCCAAGGTTTTTCTTTTTGCTTGTAGGAACATGAACTACTCTTGGTCCAGGGTAACTTCTGGGAATTGTTTGGCCTACGGCTTTTCTATGATTCTTTCTCTAGCCTTGGAATTTCGTTTCCTTGAATGCATACCTACATCAGTATATACACCAAGACTTGCACGAAGCCCTCCTCTGATCTTTGGAGTAACATTGCTATGCAGACTTTTACTCTATAATATTTAACCCTGTGAATTGTAATCTTCCGAACTCAATCGCTCTGTCTCTTCAACTCAGCAAAATCATCAGGCTGTGTTTGGTTTTCTCCTTTCTGCACTGTGGACTGCAAATCATAAGCCTTAACTCAGTGTTTCTCTTAAGAATCAGAGTCCTCCACTGCCTCGTCATTCCTTGTCTGATGATTGTTGTGCTATATTTTGTCAATTTTTCAAGCTGTTTACGGCAAAAGATAATTTTTACATGATGAAAAGCTGAAGTGCAATTCTAGGACAAATAGAATCATTTAAAAGTTTTAAAATTTCTGATAGATACCCTAGATACAAAAAATGTGATAATAATCTGCAGTTTCAATTTAAAATTTCTAAAAACAAAGCACTACAAACAGGTAGTATTAATGAAAGGTAATTTTAACATCTGCTATACTAGGTTAACTAGTGATTTTTGCCTTGAGGTAAAGAAAAATAATCAGAATACGAAGATCTGATGGATAACCCAAATATAAAAAATTTTAATAATCAGTAGAACCTCTCTCACTTAATATTTCTAAAAACAAAGCACTACAAACGTTTGCAGGCAATATTAATAAAAGGTTGTTTTAATATCTATTACAGTAGAAAAACATGCAAGGGGGACCCAAAAGAAACTGGAATTATCTTTTGGAGAGTGGGCCCCTTGTCGTGGATCCTTACTAGTAAGTGTTTTAGGAACCCATCAGCATCAATACCAGCTAGCATTGTTGTGAGAGGCTGTGTTCAGCTGCAGTGACTTGTTTTTTGGAGATTCTTTCAATGCATTTGCCCATTTCATGAGCACACTTGCCCACACCGTGCTGAGTGTTCAGCAGTTTTTGACCAAAAATGGCATGAGTCCCGTGCCACACCCTCCCTACTCACCTGTTGTTGCCCTTAGTGACTTTTTATTGTTTCCCCGTATGCAAAAAAGTCCTCAAAGGGAATCATTTTGCCAATGTGGAAGAGATGAAGCAAAAAACAGTGAAAGCACTAAAAGGCATCAAAATTGACAAGTTCAAAAACTTTTTAGCAGTGGAAAAAGTATTTTGATAAACGTATCACATCAAACAGAAAGTACTTTGAAGGTGATTGAAGTTTAAAAATGTAAGAATAAATACACAATTTTTAATAAAAAATTCCAGGTATTTTTTTGGGTTCCCTCTTATATATACCAATAACCAGTTCTACAGCTTGACCAAAACTCTGTCAATCCAAATTATATCTACCAACATGTCTGCCTCTGTAGAGGAATATGTAATGTGCAGTACAAATTGTTGACTGTGACCATATTGATGGTAACACAAAAGTCTCAATAAAAGGAAATATTGTGAGCGCTTCAACTTTCATACATGAAGGATTAACTGTTATCTTTCAAGTTTTGGTCAAGTTATAGAAGTGGTTATTGGCATATATGTTAATCTATATAGCAGATATTAAAATTACCTTTCATTAATACTACCTGCAAGTGCTTGTAGTACTTTGTTTTTAGAAATTTTAAATTGAAACTGCAGATTATTATTACATTTTTTTGTATTTAGGATATCTATCAGAGTTTTTGAATCTGATTATTCTTGTTTTTCTTAAAGTGGAATCACTAGCAGCTTCAGAAACTTAAATAGTCCTTTGTTACACTTTACTCTTTCATTAGATAGAAATACTGTATGTGTGCACGCGTGCAAACACACACACACACACACACACACACACACACACACACACCTTTTTCACTTTTTATTCACCAGAGAGCATGACTGTCTTCTGATCTTTGCTGCATCCAACCTATAAAAGGCAAATATGACTATTTTAACAACTAACACACGTGTTGGTCAGTTGCCAGTTGTAGTACAGGTTGAGTAACCGTAATCCAAAAATCCAAAATCTAAAATGCTTTGACATCTGAAACTTTTGGGGCACCAACATGACACTCAAAGGAAATGCTCCTAAGAGCATTATGGATTTTCAGGTTAGGGATGTTCAACCTGTTAGTATAATGGAAATATTTCAAAATCTGAAAAAAATCCAAAATACTCTGGTCCCAAACATATTGGATAAAGGATACTCACCTGTAATTCAAAGAGTAAAGTGTTCTGAATTATTATATTTATCATTGTCGTTATACTGATTTGTGGGTAGTAGCTTCTTAAGGGTAAACTTGTTTTTTTCTTGTCCTGCCTCATTAGAGAAGATTCTATATTATATATTCGTATTTGTCCTACCTTCTGAAGCCATTGGCATTGGCTCAAACTCTGTAAGACTATGAGTTTGTGGCAAGTGTTAGTTTGTTTGCTGAATGGCAAGTTAAATGATGCTAGGTGAGAACACAGGGCCTAGTAGTAGTACTTAGTCTCTGTTGGGTAGAAGGAAGAAAAAGAAGAGTTAAAAGAAAGCACCACTTCCTTTCCCTCTGGGGTATGTCTACTAAAAGCGTAAATTATTGGGTTTATTGTTATTGGGTTTCTTTTACGTGTTTCTTTTTACATTTGTGAGTCTTGTTTTATGCATTTTGGTCAGTAATAATAAAAAGTGAAATAATTTTTCTGTTTAGAAAGACTGGACAGTCACATTTTCTGTTATTTTTCTTCCTGTTTCTTCGTATGTATCAAAGCTAGTGATTCAAGAAATATGAAACTGCATTCTGTTTTCATAAGCATAAGTATGAGAGTATCTTGAGATATGGAGTTATTGAGAGCTTCCTCTGACAAGTGTGATATACAGGTTGCATATTCATTGAATATATGTTATATTTAACATATCGGCTTGTCGTTTTTGCCTTCTAACCTTGTCCTGTGAGCTTCAGCCTCTTGCAACAACTTATCTATATTGGCTTCCATTTTACTATTCTTTTTCAACACAAACCCCTCACTCACTTCATTCCAGTCGCACTGACTTCTTTGTGGTTCCTTGGGAACTGTGGGCATGCTCATGTGGTGTCCTTGCACGAATACTCCCTCTGCCTCAAGTGTTCTTTTTAGAGTAGCTAATCTATTGGCTTACTTCCTTGATTCATTCAGGTTTTATATCATTGTGAGTCTTCCTCAATAACTCTCTATCAAAAATAATAGTGTCTTTTCGCAATACTTCATCACTTGTACCTTTTATTTTGCTTTTAAAATTGTTATTAGCACTTATTTTACTTGACAATATGTTATTTATTTCTTCATTTATTGTTCCTTTCACTTGAATGAGTTTCATGAGGGCAGAGAACTTATCTCTCAGATGTAGAACAGTGTCTGTCACATAATAGGTACTCAACAATTACTTGCTAGAAGAAGTAAATGAGTAATAAATGAATATTTTGTTTGTATATACCTGAAATATCTTCAAGCTGAACATAGAATATAATAGAAAATATAAAACTGTGTTTGCTGTTTAAATACAGATGACTCACAATGAGGTCATATCCTAATAGACCTTATTGTAAGTTAAGAATATCATAAGTTGAAAATACATTTAATACACTTAGCTTAGGCTAGCTTACTGTGCTCAGAACACTTACATTAGCCTACAGTTGAGCCAAGTCATATAATATGAAGCCTATTTTATAATAAAGTATTGAAAATCTCATCTAATTTATTGAATACTGTATTGAAAATGAAAAAAACATAATGGTTATATGTTTAAAGTACAGTTTCTACTGAGTGTGTATCACTTTTGCATCATTGTAAAGTTGAAAAATCTTGTCAAACCAGCATAAGTCACGAACTATCTGTACTTACAGTTTTATGTTTAAAGTCAAACTTGCCTAATTATAACTACATCATTTTCATTCTGTTTGACTGTACCTTGGGTGAAAGTCACTTTTTAAAAATTATTTTTATTTTTATTTTAAAGATGTGGGGTACAATTCAGGGTTAGGTATACAAATGTTAATTATGCAGGTATCCTTGTTGATGAGGTGTGCCCCGCCCTTCCCTGGCAGTTTCCCACTACTGACAATCCCTTTCTTATAGTATTATGATAATTGTTCAAGGTCTGCTTATGAGTGAGAATATATGGTACTCTGTTCTTTGTTTCTATGATAGATCACTGTCTATGATAGACTCTAAATTCATCCAAGTTGCTGCAAAGTCTATATGTTTGTCTTTCCTTATGGCTGCATAATATCCATTGTGTATTTGTACCACATTTTTTTTATCCAGTCCCGCTTCAGTGGGCAGCACAGGTGGTTTTATGTTTTTGCTATTGTGAATAGAGCAGCAACAAACATGCATGTGCAGGTATCTTTTTTTGTAGAATGATTTGAGTTCCTCCAGGTATATTCCCAATAGGGGGATTGCTGGATCATATGGAAGGTCAGTTTCTAGTTCTTTCAGAAATTGCCACACTGTCTTCTAAAGAGGTTGCACAAGTTTGCATTCCCACCAGCAGTGTAGAAGTGTTCCTTTTTCTCCACATCCGTGCCAGAATCGGTTGTTGTTTGTTTTATTCACGATAGCCACTGGGGTGGCTTACTGGGGTTAGGTGGTATCTCAATGTGTTTTTGATTTGCATTTCTCTGATGATGAGTGAGGCTGAGTACTTTTTCATTTATTTGTCTTTGGCTGCCTGTATATCTTCTTTTGAGAAGTGTCTCTTCATGTCTTCACTTTTTAATGGGGCTGTTTGTTTTTTTCCTTTCAGTACATTTGAGTTCCTTGTAGATCTTAGATGTTAGGTGGGGTGCCTCTCTCAACCTCTCTGGTGGTACTCTGCCTCTGAGCTCCCTTCACAGCCCCTGCTGCCAGTGCCCGGCCAGGCGCTGAAGTAGGGAGCGAAAGCCTTGAGCCAGCAGTCTCTCCTGCTGCTGTAGTGAGGCAGAGCCTGGGGCAGTAATCTCTCCCCACCGCTTCTTCACAGGAAAACTTTTTGTCCATTTAAAAGAAGAAAATGGCACTCGTCTTCTGCAGCCTGGAAAGAGTCAGAGGCCAAGCAGAGAAACTGCAGCCCAGCTTTTGCACCAGGAGCGCCCTGGCCGCCTGTTCACAAGCCCCAACTTAGTCAGTCCCTCCCAGCATTTTCTTCCCAGGAAGGTTTTTGTTGATTTGAAAAAAAAAAATGATACTCAGCCTCTGCATCCTGGGAATTGCTAGGGTCCAAGCCCAGCTGCTGCCACACCAGCCGCTGCCCCAGGAGAGCCCTGGTCGCTAGCTCCCTAGCCCTCACTCAGCCAGCCACTCAGACGCCACTCATTCACTGGCATGTACACAAAATTTCCCATATACTCACTCACACCGGGACTCGCATAGTCTGACTGGCTTGGCTGCCATCTTCCCCAAACTCTCTCAAAAGTCACTTTTGAGAAAGACTTTTAGTCCAGAAAGCATTAGTTATAAAAATAGTCTGTCTTTGAAAAATTTGGGCTGTATTTGTTCTTCATTCTGTATTTGAGTTCAGTGGTTCAAATAATGAAAAACCCTTTGCTTTTTAATTTTGTTTCACCCTCTAAATTATTCTATAACTCTGTAAATTAGTCTTGAAATCTAGATAAATGTCTATCTATCACTATGATCAACTGATATTAATCTTTTCTGAGAATAAGGTAATGTGTTGCAGGCGTCTGATGATTTTCTTCTCCCTAAATCTTTTTTGTATCCCTAATGTTTGGACTGCTGGGAGTAGAGCCTGTTGTGATTGTTTTCAAAACAAAGTAATATCTTCACATCCTTCTGAAACAGCAGTGTTCACAGCTGAAACAGTAGAGTGTTCATAGACACTGCTGTCTGTATTCTGTCAGGGTACTGAAAAATCCCATAGGAACACTGTGGTATTGAGAATAATTTAATCTGCTTCATTGAGGCTTATTGTAGATTATGGAGATGGAGGTGTCAGATGCCTTTTTTCCAGAAAGCGCATCATTCTTTTAGATTGTTTAGTTTGTTTTTAACTTTCCATTATTTCTAAATTCTTACAAAAGTATGGAAATAAACAATATTCTGATTATGACCTTTTGAAAGAAATAAACTGTTTTTGTTTAGCAATGACATTATCAATTTATGCAAACCATTTTTTTCCCCTGTGGTCATTATAACCACAGATGTCAGTATGATCTAGAAATATTCTCTGTTAACTCTTGGCATAAGTCAATAAAAATAGTTTTAAAGTTTATTTTATGGGTAATTGATCTATGTGACATTATTTTGTAAGTAAAAAGAAAAGTCATACCTCTGAGTAAAAAGATGGTTTGTATTCAGTGACTGTGCTATCCAGCTGCCAGTGTAGGATAATGGGTATCCTTAAGCAAGACTGTTAATCTTTTGAAGTCAAGGGACTATGAACAAACTTTGCAACATTCCAGTTGCATTTCCATTGAGGATTAAATTCACCTTTTTCTTTACCTTGCCAAATTTCTTACTGAGGGGCCTGGAGAGAAAGACTTTTTATTAACTATTTAATGTGGTTTACTTTCCAGCCTGGCTCTGGCATAACATCACATAACAGATAAAAAGGAAAATCAAAGTATTTATGACCCTGGTAAAGCTGTCTTTTGGGGACTCTTGACACCTTTTAAGACTTACCTTCTGTCTGAAGTCTGTCTTCTATAAAGCTTCAACTATATATCAAGAAACTTACCATTTCTTAAGCTATCCATTTCCTTTATTGCTTTCAGAATTCCTTAGATAACTCTAGTGAACTAGTTGCCAGTCAGGAAATCTTTGAATTCACCTATAACCCCCTCGCTCTACCCCCTTCCCACTTAGAAATACCCCACCTTCCTGGACTCAACCTAAGTCTTACACGTATTGATTTGTGGTTTCTTGTAACTTCTGTCTTCCTAAAACTTGCATAACCAAGCCACAGTTCAACCATGGTTATAACACATTCTCAAGACCTCTTAGGGACAGGTGTCATGGGCCAAATGTTGCTTACAATTGGCTCAGAATAAACCATCTTAAATATTTTACAGAGTTTGGCCTGTTTTACAACACCATATTGTCCAAAAAATATTTATTTTGATATTTTCTTATTGTCTACTACATAATCTCCTCTACTTTTGCGTACACTCTCGCTCCTTCTCTGTGCACGTGTGGGTACGTATACATACACATATACAAATGTGATCATACATATGTATGTAGATTTATGTGTATGTTTAGAAGAAGATGCTTCTCAAATGTTAGCTGAAATATGCTCAGTTGATCTGTGCACATCTTCTCTTACTGAAAGCAGTCTCATCAAATACATTGATTGATGAACCAAAATTTATCGAGGGCTTGCTGTATGCTAGGCATCATAATAGATCTTAGGCATATGTGTTCTAGTGAGATTTTTGCACCTCTGCCCAAAAGTTGCTTATTTCCTATCAGGGGAGACAAACAACTAAACTAATAATTATAACATATTTGGAGTCACTTAGCAACAATCTCAGTTATCAGACCGAAAAGCCATAGTATATATAGGATTTGGTACTATCCATGGTTTTAGGCATTCTTTGGGGGTCCTGGAACATATCCCCCACAGATAAGGGAAGACTACTGTATATGTTATAACTTAGAAACATCCCCCATTGAACAAACTTCATAACTTTTCAAATGCTTAAGCAGAGGGCCAAATTTATTTCTGAGTCTTTCTAAGATTATTTTTGGAAGAAAGAGCACATAAAAATCTAGTTAATATGCACTGAAATACTTAAAAGAAAGCAGCAGGAAATAAAAGCAGACAGTTGAATGCATATTAAATAAATATAGAAAATAATATTGGGGACTTCCGCCAAGATGGCGACCGGGCAGCGTGGTCTGTGAGACCTCCGCAGAAGAGGACACAGAAAGACTCGGACTCTCTCCCTGGGAGCCTGCTCCCCACACGGAACTCAGCCACTGACACCGCAGAGACATCACAGCAGACCGGCAGTAGAAGAAGCCGCCGCGGCCACCGCCGCTGATCATCACAGCGGGGCGAGCAGCTCAGCCATGGCATCCCCCGCGCGCGCCCCCCCACCCCGGCCGCTGCTGCTCGGCCCAGCTGCGGCCAGATACCTTCAACGCCACTGTGGCCCGGGAACTGTCGCCGCCTCCACAGCCTGTGCCTGAGGTGATCCACCCCTCCACACAGGTTATGCTGAGGCTAAGATCGCTGCCGCTGCCACTGCCACCACCACTGCCATTTTGATTTCCGGGTGAGCCTTGGACCTCCTCCTGTGAGTCCACTCCCGAGTGGCCCCCACTCAGGCTCGCTCCCCCCCTCCCCCCCCCCCGTGGGACAAGCAACTGAGATAAAGACCACCTGGAGCCTGAGACAGCACCACCTGCTGGTGACTCAAGGTAACAACACCAAAAGGTGAAACTGACCCATTGAATAAACTTGCCAGCTTGGGAAAAAAACAGCCAGAAATCAGAAC
>CAUYQG010223621.1:0-18454 GCA_963574415.1 Tarsius wallacei | reverse complement strand
ACTTCGCAGCAACTTGGATGGATGTAGAGTCAATCATACCCAGTGATCTATCACAGAAACAAAGAACAGAGTACCATATGTTCTCACTCATAAGTGGACCTTGAACAATTATAATACTATAAGAAAGGGATTGGCAGTAGTGGGAAACTGTCAGGGGAGTGGGGTGGGATTAGCTGTTGAGGGAAACTGATGGGGGAGAGGGGCATATCTCATCAACAAGGGTGCCTGCATAATCAATGTTTGTATACCTAACCCTGAATTGTACCCCACATCTTTATAATAATAAAAATATATGTATTAAAAAAAACTTTAACTTGTTAAGTAACTTCAGAAAAATAATTTTCTTGACTATGCCTGTTTCCTTTCTTAGGAAATGGGATGGATATACTTATTTTATAAGGTTGTTAGCAAAATGATGCATACAATGAATTTAGAACAATTCCTCACACTGTTTAATAAACATTAGCTATAATAATAGTTAATATAAGACATCACTATGAGCAGAACTGAACCAAGGACCTTAAGAAACTTGCCCAAAGCTGTACAGTTAGAGAGTGTCAGTCTAGATTTGACATTTTGAACTCCTAATACCTTCCTCTGTGCATACTACTACTGCCTTTGTTTTGGCTACTATCATGTTTTGCTTGGATTTATGAAAAATTTCTTTTGCTTGTTTTACCGCCAATTTTTTAAAACACTTGCAAATCTCACCATACCACGTTCCTTGAAGGATTACCCTATTTTCCTAGGCTACAATCCAAACTCCTTAGCAACTTGTACAAGGTCTTTTATGATTGAGAGCTGTGAGCTCTCTTAGCCTGCAACTTAGCCTGTATAGACCTCTGCTTGAATTTAGTATTCTCTAGTTCCAAACGTTCTCGAAAACATTACTTCCATGGTTTAAGCAACAGGTTTTCTCGGTACTATTCAATAATCGCCCACCTTACCCTCAATATTAGAGACCTCTTATTCACCTTAATAATTCAACAATTTAAAAAAATGATTTAAAACATAATAAAGTTAGTTCTAGTTGACTTAAGTAGAGGTAATTATTCAAAAGTTCTTTGATTTGAATATTCTTTTGTGAGCTCAACTTTAATTTTAGGAGTTTCAGAGAAAGAATAATTATATGCTGATTCTGATCTCAAAATGTCACTGAGAATAATTAGCCAGAAAAGAAAGGGGTATTGTATTTAAACATTTTGTACCAGAATAAAAGAAAAAAAAATAGGTCTTGTTCTTTGGGACTTTGAGCATTTTCTATAAATGCTTCTGTTCATATTACTCAATGTTTCTAAATATTTAGATAAAAATCTGAAGAGATTATGGCTTTAATAGCTATCTATGCAATAAAATTCACAGCAGTTTCATTGATATATGACACTATTGAACTATTCACCAATGTGCAACGTAAATACATACAAAATAAGGTTGGTATAATAGCAATAGTTTCAAGTTCCCCACAAATAAAAAGGGCTGAGTTTACACCCTTCAAATTTACAATTTCTTGCTAAAACCTTTGATCAATTGAAAGAGATAATATATATGAGGTATTTAGAAAAGTACTTTAGAAAAGTACTTTAGTAAAGTAGTAAGCATTGATTTTTAAAAAAATCTTTGTCACTTTGCCATACATCTTCCTCATATCTCTTCCCAGTCTACTTCACTCTCCTCTACCTATAAGAACATTTAATAGGCTCTGATATACAAATAACAAGCTTTTGTGATCACAAACTAGGACTGACTTATCACAAACTAAGACTGACCCTAAAATATAATGTCCCTGAAGTCTCTCTTGGTAAGAAAGCTCGGGTTAACTATGACAAACTGGAAATCTCTGGACCCTTTATTTCTGAATCATTCAATTCCAGAAATACTCCAGTCATTTCCTTTTTTCTTTGACATTATTTCTATCATTATGTGCACTTTAGTGATAGAACAATATGCAGGCAACTTCTCCATTCTGGTACAAAAGGTGCTGCTCACTGCTATGTCTTCAGAGACAGGTGCATTTTCTCAGTCATTTGTTTTATCCTTTCTTCCCGTAATCAGGCTTCTCACTGCCTTATATGGTACAATTCCCTTTACTTGGGGTAGCTAGAGAGAGGCAGGAGCCATACATTCAATATAGCCAAATTGCTTCGGTCAAAAGTTCAATTTTTTTCACTGAGTCCACAAGCCAGGAAGGTCATTAGTGACTTTATAGAAATAGCATATTCAAGAAAGTGTTACTGATATCTACTAGGTAACAAAGTAGCAATTTGGTTTGATTCCTCAAAAGGAGACTTGGTAGAGTTTTAGGGACTGTACATATACAAGGGGAGACCTCAAAAAAACCTGAATTATCTTTCAGAGGATGGGCCACTTGTAGTCCAGTTTCCCCCTTGGCATCTGCTAGGTAAATATTCAAGGAACCCATTGGCATCACTGTACCAACGAGTGTTGTTGTGAGAGACTGCGTTTGGCTTCAGTGAATTTTTTTTTGGAGGTTTTTTCAATGAGTTTATCCATTTCATAACGAGCGGTTTATGAGTGCACCTGCTCACACCATGCTGAGTATTCAGAAGTTTCTGACCAAAAATGGCATAACCCCGTGCCCCACCCTTTCTTTTTACCTGATCTTGCCTGGAGTGACTTTTTTTTTTTTTTTGGTTTCCCTGGTTGGAAAAAATCCTCAGAGGGAAATGTTTTGCCAATGTGAAAGAAGCGAAACAACAACAAAAATATCTAACGGATATCAAAATTGGCGAGGTAAAAAACTGTTTTGAGCAGTGAAAAAGAATCTCGATAGGTATATTGCATCAAATGAAGAGTACTTTGAAGGTGACTGAAGTTTAAACATGTAAGAATAAATACACAATTTTAAATAAATAAATTCCTGGTCTTTTTGGGTTTCCCTCACATATATAGCAATGTTTGGGGATAGTGTTTGCAGGCAATTTACTCAATCATTTGCTAACAAAAAAAGTCATGGAGAAAGGCAGCTATAGCTGGGTAAGCATCCGAGGTCATAAAGTCATAAGAAGTAGCACACTTCTTGTCTTTTTGAATCAGCTTACTATTTAGCTTCCCTTTCATTCTAGTTGGTTGGGCAGGAAATCCAACCTCCTTGCTGCAGGCAGGCCCCTCCTCGCCATAGATGTGATGTCACATGACTGGTGTCCGCCCTTGGTGATGCCTATTTGTTTTTGTTATCAGTGACACAGATCTCTGCTGAGACACCCAGGGCTTCCCACTGATTCTGCTGCTTCTAGGGCATACCTAAAGTATGGGGATCTTTGTTGAAACTGGGAGCTTCAGGTCTAGTTTAAAATCTTTAGACATACTTTGCAGCAATCCCCTCTTGAGATTAGAAGCCTCTTGAGGTATTTCCTTGAAGCAGTTCACAGCTCATGAAAAACAGACATCTGTCTCTCCTCCTGGTCTTCAGAAAGGTCTTTTTCTGTCTGAGGAACACCTTTTTGTCTTTATGTGTTTCTCAGATGCACTCCTCCAAAGCCCCATTTATTTTCCTCTCTCCAGGAGACATATCTTAAGCTCTTCTGGTGGGTTTGCTTTTGGGAAACAACAACTAAGAAGGAAGATGTCTTTTGGATAACTTTTGCTTTCGGTGCTGCTACAATATTTCTTTTAAGCAAAGACGTATAGAACAAGCTATCTAAATGAAGTTATAGCAGAATGAGCAAGAACAAATAAATCTCTCTGCCTTAGTCCTTTTAGGCTGCTACAACAAAATAGCATAAACTGGGTGGTTTTTAAACATCAGATATTTATTTCTCACAGGACTGGGTGCTGCTGGAGAGTCTAAAATTAAGATGCCAGCATATCCAGTGTCTGGTGAGAACCTGCTTACTGGTTTATAGACAGCCATCATCTTGTTGATTCTTCACATGGTGGAAGGGGTAAGGGAGCTCTCTTGGGTTTCCTTTATAAGGGCGCTAATCCCATTCAAGAGGGCTCTGTTCTTATGACCTCATTGCCTAAACACTTCCAAAAGACACCATCTCCAATATCATCACATTGGGGATAAGGTTTCAGCAAATGAATTTTGGCATTTTCCATATGACACATGGTGACCTTTGGTAGATCTGTGTTTCCATCTAACCAGTTTATACAACTCCAGCAGAAAAAGATATTTCCTTTTCCCCAACACTGACAAATTTAGTAGGAGTTTTGAAACATACCCTGGAACCTATCAGTGGTATTAGTGACATTAAAACCACTCGGTGGGAGAAAGGAGGAAGATGATGACTCAAACAATGTAAGGATAATATTTTCTGCCTAGATAATAGATTCTGAGCAGACCAAAATACTGCAGGTGTTCACTATCGACATGTCTCTGAAACTAACTAGCTATATGACCTTGGACATGTGACCCAGCATTCTGAATTTAGGTTTTCAACCATGTAATGAGGGTTAATATCTGTTCTGCCTAACTTATTACACCAATAAGAGAGTTAAATGATCGGATGTGGGAGCTTTTTGTAAACAGTTAGCCCTGGAGGAGCATAAGGGAGCAATTTTATCTTTTGCTTGACTTCCCTTGGGTTTAAAACTTCCATCACCTCCATTACTTCTTATTCATTTAAATTGATGTGCTGTAGAAGACTTTTTCGTGAATTCATTCTGGAAAATATCAAACCAAATAAAAGGCAGGCTGGACTTCTATAGATTCTATTAATCACATCACCTCAACTCAGCATACCGTCATTTATCATCTCACTTTGTTGATTACATGTCAGCTAGTCTTCAGTTCATTTCATGGGAACCCTACCAATACTAATTCATTCTAATTAGTGTGCTTCTGCATCTCTGTGACAGAGCAGTAGATGTTTTGTTCAAGAACATTTTTCCCTATAGTATAGCAATCTAATTTCTTTCTTTTATCTATTCTATTCATTGTAGTTAAAATGATTCTGAAGTTTACATATCACAATGTACTTTGTAGTAGAACTCTTTCAGATAGAAGTGACCTTTTATTTTTTAAAAGTATTTCATTATTTTGTTAGAAAAGAAAATATGAGTACATGTGGGTTTCAGGACTTTCCTTCTGACACTTGAAGGATGTGCTACAACAATATAAGTGCCAGCACCATCGTTACACTATTACAGCTCATTATTGTTATAACTATGATTATAGATGAGCAGTGCTTTTGTTGGAAAATTGATTCTGCATTGCCCATTGAATCCTCATCCAACAGCCCTCATGGGGTGGGTATTATATTACCATTCTACAGATAAGAATGGCGAGATTCTGAGAATGAGAGAGTTTAGCACAGATATTAAAATATATACCTGGCTATTTTAGATTCTTATAAATTTTCTCGTGATGTTAAGTCAGCTAGCCAATTCTACAAAAGAACCTGATAGGATTATGATTGGGATTGCATTGACATCTTTATTATATTGTGTCTCCTATTCCATAAACATAATATGTCTCCAATGTTTAGGCCTTTAATTTATCTCAGAAATACTTTGCAGTTATTGGTGTACAAGTTTTTTACTTCTTTTGTTAAGTCATCCCTAAGCATTATAAATATTTTGGTGTTATTTGCTATTTTGTTTGGAAAATTTCAGTATGTGATTTTTGCTACACTTACAAGGAATTACAATTAATCTTTTAATATTGATTCTCTATCCTGGGAATGTGATAGACCTACTAAAACATCCTAGTAGCTTTTTGTAGATGTCATAGGATTTTCTAAGTATATTGATGTGTCCATGAATAGGACTGTTTTAAGTTTCCCTTTCTATGGTTGTTATTTATTTATTTACTTAGTTACAGTTGATTGATTCTCATTAGTCACAGTAATTATGTTCTGTAGAGGCTCTGTGGACACTGAATTAGTAATTATTGAACCGTTGTTCCTAGGGGAAATACAGAGCTAGGAACCTGTAAGCCTCTGGTCACAGAATTTTCATCAGCCGATCAATTCACAAACTTGTTTATGTGTATTTCTTTGTTCAATAAATCTTACTTAACATGTATTATTGATTAATTAACATTGAACCCATAGCCAAAAGCACAGTAACTCATACCTGAAAGAAGTATATCTTGCACACCCATTTTCTCTGTAAGGCACATCACAGCCTCCTTGCTTTTAGGAACACTAGCCAACATTTTAGCACTATGCTTGGGGGTCATTTAAAACATGGGAATCATCAACCAAAAGCACATACATGTAAATAGACCATGAAGAGGACACTTTTTTACTGTCTGAGAATTGAAACAAGGAGGCAGAGTATATCTGTGACTGCCGGTGCAAGTGCTGTAAGGACTGATTTGGGGGTTACACATGAAGTTTTTTCTTTCACTCTGATAGTTATTATTGTTTCATTTTTCTGCTTACTTGGGGTTCTATTAGCTCTTCTTTTTCTAGTTTCTTAACAACAGTGACAAAAAAATGAAGCTATTTATTTCAGACCTTTATTTTCTAAAAAAGAAGTCTTTCTTTTCATTTGTGCAGATTTAGGGGTACAAGTGCAATTCTGCAATATGGATATGTGGATATATTATGTAGTAGTAAAGTCTGGGCTTTTAGTGTAGCCATCACCCAGATAGTGCACACTGTACTCATTAAATAATTTCTTATCCATCACCTCCTCTCACCCTCCCAAACTTCAGAGTCTCCAGGGCCTATTATTCTACACTTGTGCTCCTAGGTACACATTATTTTGCTCCCAATTATAAATGAAAACATGTGGTCTTTGACTTTCTGTTTTTGATAATGGACTCCAGCTGTTAAAATAATAAATTTCAAACCATCTGGGTTGCTGCAAAAGATATGATTTTGCTCTTTTTTATGGCTGAGTAGCATTCTACTGTATATACATACCCCACATTTTCTATCCAGTCATCCATTGATGGATAATTAGGTTGGTTCCATATCTTTGCTATTGTGGATACTGCTGCAATAAATGTAAAAGTGAAAGTCTCTTTTTGACATAATGATTTGTTTTCCTTTGGATAGATATCCAGTAGTGGGATTGTTGAATTGAATGGTAGTTCTATTTTAAGCTCTTTGATAAATCTCCATACTGTTTTCCATAGAAGTTGTACTAACTTAAAGTCCCAACAACAGTGTATAAGTGTTCCCTATTCTCCATATCCTTGACAACATGTTATTTTACGTTTTTATAGTAGTCATTCAGGCTGGTATAAGATAGTATCTCATTGTAGTTTTAATTTGCATTTCCCTGAGAATTAGTGATATTGAGCCTTTTTATCATAGGCTTGTTGGTCATTTGTGTGTCTTCTTTTGAAAAATGTCTGTTGATTTCCTTTGCTCACTTTTTAATAGGGTTATTATTTTTTTTCTTTTTGAGTTGTTTGGATTCCTTGCAGATTGTCAGTATCAGTTTTTTGTTGGATGAAGACTTTGCAAATATTTTCTCCCATTTTGCAAGTTGTCTTTCCACTCTGTCAATTATTTACTTTGCTGTGCAGAAGTTTTTAGCTTAATTAAATCTCATGTGTCAATTTTTTGTTGCATTTGCTTTTACGGTCTCTCCTGTCAGCACCTCCACAGCTTTTTTCCTTCAAACTCTCACCTCTCAGAGGTACTGGCCCCAGAGTTATTCAAATTGTTCACTGTGAAACTAGCAAAGACTGAAACGTTACCAACTCTAAGAAGTGGGTCAGTTTTATGCCAGGGGTTCAGATAACTTGTTTTCGATTTTCTAAAACACGAAAGGTTTGTTCTATCCCTTCTCTCACCATCACCAATTTTTTTTTAGCAACAAATGTTAGTGGATCACCAGGAAAAACCTATAACATGAAAAACATCAAGACTTGTTACCCTTCCTGGCAGTGAAGGCACAGAATATCTTCCCCAACTCCTTGACCAGCCCTGTCTCTCCAACCCTGTCTTTTCTTGTCTTGTTAGTAAAAATAAACAATTTTGCTGGGTGTGGTAGCTCACGCTTATAATCTCAGCACTTTGGAAGGCCAAGGTGAGAGGATTACCTGAGCTCATGGGTTCGAGACCAGCCTGGGCAACTTAGTGAGACCTCATCTCTACAATAAATAAAAAAATTAGCCAGGCGTGGTGGTGTGTGACTGTAATTCCAGCAACTTGGAAGACTAAGATGGAAGGATCACCTGAGCCCAGCAGGTCGAGCCTACAGTGGCCATGAGTGTGCCACTGCACTCCAACGTGGGTGACAGAGTGAGACACCAACTCAAGGAAAAAAAAAAGTACATAATTTTTAAAAGTGCCTGGCTTAAGATCCAATTAAATACTGCAATAGAAAAGTTAAAATGTTTATCAGAAATCACCCTGCATCTAAAGTGCTAGAGAAAGTAGGATTCTAAGTCATACCAGTGCAACAAAAATAAGCCGTACATAGCTCTTAAAAACTGACTAAATCATTCTCTTTGAGATGACTTAAAAACTTACAACTTTGGAGAGGTGCAAGCATGTGGAAAAGTATTCACCTGTATATCATTGAAGTTTAGTGACTTCTAGAGCAGGATTTTTCTTTCACAGTGGGAAAAAAAAGTCAGTAAAATGAGAATATGTCTTCCAAATATTGGCTTTCATCTCCTGGGGAATATTCACAACTGTAAATTTACAATTTGCCTTTCATTTTTAGTTTTTAGAATCTTCGGAAAGTTTGTTGTCTCTAATGGATAACATTCATCTTACTCTAATAGAATCACTAGGTCATCATCTGTGACAACCTGGTAACTTGCTCCACTTGAATGGCTGTTTTATTCAGTGGGTCATCCTACGAGTCTTTTGGAGCAAAAGCCACGGTTCTCGTGAGTCAGGCTTAGAAATTCCCTTTTCTCTATCCCTTTCCTTCTCTTCCTATGTCTGACTGTGCGTTTCCTCCTAAGTTGTATAGATGATGGTGGGCTCATCATGCATAAATTGGAAGACAGAGATAAAAGTAAAAGAGGGAGAGTTCTGTAACCTTTCCCAATATTGTTTAGGTTAAATTAGCTGGAGATAGACATATAGTTAATGAAATAAGCTCAAATCAAATAGAAATGAGAGTTTGCATATTGCTTTGTATTTTCCTCTAATTTTTCAAAGAGATTTATTTATAAAGAGGTAATAAGGTTTGTAAGAGTGGAAATAAACACAGCTAATGGTGTATACAGCATTTGTTGGCTTTTATGTTAAGTACTGAAATTAGCAGGGGGGGAAGGGTTACAATGTAAAGGGTACTACGATACATTGGGTGCCCATAATTGGAAGGAGCTTAACATATTTTTTCCCCAACAGAATCTTATGGGAGATATAGTATTATACACATTTTGAACAGGAGGAAATAGACTTTAAGAGAAGTAAGTGTTTGTCTCAGATCAGAGTTTAAAAATTAGGGTTTTGCATCTGAATGTCTCTGACTCCAAAATTCATACTCTTGCCAGGTCATTACAAAGCAAATTTGGGGGATTGCTGGGAACCAACAATGCTGCCCACTGAAACTGAACTGGATTAAAGAATGTGATACATATGCACAATGGAATATTATGCAGCCATAAAGAAGGACAAACATATGGACTTTGCAGTAACTTGGATGGATTTCGAGTCTATCATACTCAGTGATCTATCACAGATACAAAGAACTTAGTACCACATGTTCTCACTCATAAGCGAATCATGCACATTTACCATACTACAAGAAAGGGATTGGCAATAGCAGGTTACTGCCAGGGGAGGGAGAGAGTGGAGACACAGCATCAATAAGGGTACCTGATCCCAATCCAGAGAAAGTAGGGACCAAATGAGGCCGAAAATTTACCTGTACTATGACCACTTATGTACCTAATCCTGAATTGTATTCTACATCTTTAAAATAAAAAAGTATAAACAAAAGAGAAAGTTAAAGAAAGAATGACAAATTACAAAATGAAACTTATTATCAAGCTCCTCAAAAAATTTTTTTGAATTGAGAATAAAGAGAATTTGGAAAAATGAGAGTAGAGGAATGAATAAATAAGAAATTCAGTGAATCTCCAGCCAAACAAAAAACATTCCTAATGCCCTTCTACTCTCAGCATGAAAATAAATTTAAAAGTATTTTCTAACACTGGTTGCTGTTTCTGATAATCAGGAAGACTCTATGTATTTATATAAGTATTCCTTAGGGCAATTTTCATGCCCTATAATGTATTTTCTTTCAAATTTTTGAAGTTATTTTGTAATGAGAAACATCGTATTTTATAAAGAACATATAAAACTGTATTGTGTCAGGCTGTGCTTGGTGGCTCAGCCTGTAATCCCAGTACTTTGAGAGGTTCGAGACCAGCCTGGGCAACTTTGTCTCTGTGATAAGATAAGATAAGATAAGATAAAATAAATTAGTTGGGTGTGGTAGTGCGCGCCTGTAGTTTCAGCTACTTGGAAGGCTGAGGCGGAAGGATCACCGGAGCCCAGCGGGTCGACACTGGGGTGGCCGTGAAAGTGCCACTGCACTCCAACCTGGGCGACAGAGTGAGATTACAACTCAAAAAAAAAAAAAAAAGAAAGAAAGAAAAGAAAAGAAAAACTGTGCTGTGTATAAAATGTGATGTAAATATGAAAGCATTTCTGCAGAACAAGGCATGCTAGCCTGAAATCTGAAAACCTCTCTTTACCATGATTCTTTTTCACTTCAGCAGCATGTGAGGAGTCATGTTTGGTTTCTATCCTTGGGAAGGGTAGGGGTTCCCAGGGAAGCATTCATGTTGTATTCACATCGAGTTCTTTCTGAGCATTTTGCACTTTGCTTAAACTGGAGGAGATGGCAGAGAGATACTTTCTAAAAAAATTCCCATATATCTTATTTTATTTTGAAATTTTCAGTAATTCTTTGTAACTCAAGACTAAAACGTTGAAATATTTTCTGGTACATTGAAATGTATCATGCTTAAGTGGACATGGGTTTATCTATTTTTTTACTATGGAGTTCGGCAACCTTTTGTATTTGAACACAGTCCAAAGTAAGTGGAAAGTCTTTGTATATGTGTGTGTGTCTTACAAATTCTATTTATGGGACTGTTTCACTAATAGTTTATTTTTGAAAACACACGTTACATGTAAAGGACTTGGATAATTTAAAACATTAAAGATTATATAGTCTATCTCTAAAGATCACAAAAAATTGAATTGTGTTGGTCAATGTCAAACTAAAGTAAAGAAATTACTGTAAAAACCCAAGGGAACCAAGTGCAGGGGAATAGTGATACAAGAAATGGCAGGCTCACAAAGCCAAATGGAGTGATGAGATGACCCAGAAATAAGCTGCAAAAAGGGGTCTGAACTACTTCTAGAGAGAGAAGAGGTTGCTATTGGAATCCATGAGCTGTATCACTGTCCCCTACTCCACCAGCTAGTAAGCTGGAACCTCAGTACACCATGGAGTGGATACAGAGAGGAGTAGAAATACCTTGGCTTCTCCCTGCCTCCCTGTCTTCCAGAGGCCTCCCATTGTTGAACCCATTGGATGCCAGCTGTCCAAGGAGTCTGAAATACGGGCTGCAGGGATGAAGTTCCCTGTGCCAAAGCAAAACAGAGGAAGGGGAAGGAAGGGATGATTCCAGGTTCAGCACAAGAGGATAAAAGGAAAGTCACTTACTTTCAACATATGTTAGCAAATATACGCTTTGAAAGACATTTTTTAAAAAAGGAGAGTCAAAATGTAAATTATACAATTCCTTATAGATATGAAAAACAATATGAACTAATAAACTAAAGATTTACAATTTTAGGAAATGATTGAAGGAATAGGAAGTAGGTAAGAAAATGGACTTGAATGGTAAAAAAAATACTTTAAAAAATATTCTAGGATAGGTAGAATGGATGTGAATATCTATTACCTGTGACATTTCATCTTGGAATTACAAGAGGAAATATAAAAGGAGATGGATTATTCAAATAAAAGAAACTTGAGTAGTATTCCTCTAGACCAGAGGCCTGCAAACTTTTTCTGTAAAGGGTAACACAGTCAATATTTTAAGTTTTGTGGGTCATACAGTCTCTGTGGCAACTACTCAGCTCTGCTATTATAGTATGAAATCAGCCACAGACAAAACGTCAATGAATGCATACAATTGCATTCTAATAAAACTTTATTTAAAAAACAGTAGAAGGTTGGAATTTGCTCATGAACTACTCTGACAACCCTGCTCTAGAAAAAATTCTGTTATCAAAAACATAATTTCTTCCAGTTTTTACTGGTTCACTTACAGACAAATATTTCTCATGTTCATGCTCATATAGTGGACCCTGGATTCAGACTGCTTTGTTTCAAATCTTAGATCTGCCATATGCTTGCTGAGTGGATTTGGGAAACTCCTTATTGTCTCTGAGAAATGAGGTTCAGGATGGTTGCTGACCTTATAGGATTTTTGTGGAAATTATGAGATTATATCTGTAAAGCACTTAAAATAATGCCCAGCAAACAGAAAAAAAAAAAACTATAGTTATAGATGCTGATCTCACCAACTCCAGCTTTCACTGTTTTATAGATAACTAGTTTTAGCAGAATGAATTTACTTGACCTAAGAGGAATATTTAAACATATTCATCAATAAAAACATGCAATACTTCACTTTATTCTAGCACCCACTACCCAGAAAACAGTAGCAAATCTTTATGTCATTATCTATTGTCTGCAAAGTCATGAATAAAAAGTATAGTAATTGCAATTTAAGACACTAAAAAGTTTATCCATTTTAGCCAGGCAGTGAGAATTATAGGCTCCTTGGGCATAAACAGGACAACACAATGTACCATTTGCTAAATTTCATGTACTTGGTATATATATCAAGTCTGGCGGGTGCTAAGAAGGAATATGACAGCTCATAAATGGCCAAGAATGCCCACTTATTGACCTATGCTGATAAGTTAAACTGACTCCAGTTAAATTTTTTACCTGTCCAGTGATCTTTGCAATGGAATAAATTGTGCCATAATCAGCTTTAGGTGAAGAAGTGGGTGAAATAGATGAATGGCAGAAATGTTCATGCAGACAAGTATTCAATTTAGCACAATGTCTTTGAAGCTTTAAAAAAGATTTAAAATAAGAGAAAAAAAGGATAATTGAAGATGTACAAATATCTAATGTAACAACCAATTTTAGCAGTAAAACAAAGACCCAGTAAGTGCCCAGTGACACAAAGCACAAAGCCAGGTAGTGAGAAAGCCAGGTTTGGGATCCTAGTCTTCAAAAAAAAAAAAAACCCTCTCATTCTCATTTTAGTTTATTTCTTTGTCAAGACTGAGTCTTTCCAGACTTTCCCAAATGTTAAAATTATTTTTTCAAATAAATTACTTTTATTTCTTCTTTTATTTAAAGTAGGGGTTCATGCATGTCAAGTTAGCCAACCTGGTTTGATATCTTCTGCCCGGAAATCCAAGCTTATTCATTGACAGCTTATAACCATAGAAACACTGTGGTGTTTTGTTCAACTGCTTTGTGCATGATTATGCGTGATTGGACATGATGCTGGAAACTAAGACATTGCAATTGGAGCTCATGGCAAAATCATCATCCATGTGACCTTAACACAATATACATCCCAAAATAAATACAACGGCACATTTTTAAGTGAAACTATGTTTGACTAAACTATTTCACACTTACAAGTTACCCACCATAGAGATCATATATATAGTATATCTATATATATTATCTATACTATAGATATACAGATAATATATATTGATATATCTACTATATCTGTATTGTATGCCATATATATGGCACCATATAGATATGGTACCACTTAAACGGTATTTTCTTCTCTTTGATTGAATAAACACAACTAGGACTACAGATATTTTTTGAACTACCTTACTGGAAAGAAAAGTGTTTGGAACAAATTGAGTTATACAATTCTGAATAAAATTAAAACAACATGATAAACACCCACCATATTAACTAAAAAATTAAAAATAATAGCTTTTATAGTCTTCTTGTAACTTTTTGTGTATATTTTGAGTCTTCTTCCTTTTGAAGCTAGTGATATTATTTAGATCCTACAAATAAGGGTCTCAAATATGAACCAGACAATAATTTTTCCCAGTTATGATTCAAGGCAATTGAATCAAGACAATATTAGGTTTAAGGATCTCTATTGCAAAAGAAAAAAAACAACAACTCAGAATTTAGAACCTGAAAAAACTCCACTGAACCATCCAATCTATCACTCATTTAAGTAAGTATTTCTCCCACAACTATCACTTACGCCAAGTGTAATCATGGGACTTTAAATGGAATTTCATTCCCTGTTTCTCGGCAAACCTCCACAGTCTTTATCCCCTGCCTCTCTCTAGAGCTTATTCTGACTATGAGCCATATTTCAACATGTTAAATAACGAATCATCTCATGCAAACAGTGCTACTATAATTCCCATTGAAACTCCATTAAGCAAAGAAAAGCTGTCAAGTATAAAATCTGCTGATCCCAGGAGATGACTTCGAGGACATTTTTCCTTTAATGGCTTCATGCTTTGCCAAGCCATAATTCACTTATATTTCTGTCAACAGCTTCATCAATATGTGTTTTGACTTTCTTGAAAATGACATTATGGCAACTTTCCTGACTATGCAAAGTTATTGCCTTGAAACTTCCATGAGGGAAAACGAAAGCTTTTAGTCAACTCTGTTGTGAAGGAAGACATAGGACTTGGCTCTTGAGTCACAATCAACATTTTAACTTCTTAAGAAACCTCAGGGATGAGCTAGGCAGCCAGACTGAGTGATTTTAATCACCAGAAACTGCACTAATTCCCCCAAAGTGTTTTTCTTGGATTGCTTCTGTAGCATCAAGAAATTGACTTTAGTAATAAAAACAGCTAGTAGATATTCAGAGTTAACACAGTAAAGGAATCATTGATATAGGAAGAGAATATAAGGAAGCAGACTTGCTTGTATTTATTTTAACTCTTTCAAATAAAGCAGGAGATATTGAAATTATGTTCTATATGTTGTTTAACTAGAAAAGCTAAATAAATGTCTCCTCCTACTTCATTAGACAGTGAATTTAAATAAATTAACATGGGACTGGAACTTTGATATTTATACATACAAGACTTTAGAGGATAATATATATACTTTTGTACGTGTGTATGTATATGTATATATACCTATATGTGTGAATATGTGTGTTGTATATAAACCAAGACACCACACACACACACACACACACACACACACACACTTTTGTGTGTTTATCTAAAGAGAAAGGTCAGCTACCAGGACTGCCACTGGGACATATGTAGACGCGTATAGAATTTATGACAACTTTTTATAGTTGCTTATCCCAGGACTTGGTGAGAGGCGACATTGGTCAAGCTGGAACTTGGAAATCTGTGCCATGACTCTCCAAGCCGGATATGAATTTCTGGGAGTCGGACACATTATGCTTCTTTCTGCCAGTTTCCAAGTGTTAATTTTTTTTCTCTTCTCTAAAGAGTTATTCTCAGGAAGCGCTCATTGCCTGCACTAGAGTGCTATAAGAGTATCTGAAGCACTATTTAGATTAAAAGATAGCAGAGAACAGCCGAGGAGAAGATGCTGAGGGGAGAGAACACTTGCTTGTAAATGGTTTATAGAAATAGCAATGAAGTTACGAGACCCAGGAGAGAAATGATATATCCGGAATATCAGAAGCTGCTATTAACCAATTGTCCTAAATTCCAGAGACCACGAAGAGGCAGATAGGACACTTTTCTATAGGGAGTTGCCTTTGCGGTCCTCTCTGTGCCTACAAGAACACAATATTTTCACAGACGGAAAGGCCAGTCTCTCTGAAGGAAGATTTCATAAGTCTTTGTGATGCAGATGATGATGAAACATCTCTTGAATCCTTCTTTCTCCCATAACCTCTTTCTTCCTCTTAATTTAGGACTCATGCTGAAGAAACTCTTTCCCCTAGGTTGACAGAGTTGCTGGCATCTTTAACATGCATTTTCCAAGTCACATTGGTGATTTCCATCTGAGTTAGAAGACAGAAGGTTTAAAAATTTCCACAATGCAAATACTTTCTTGCTACTGAATCAGTTAATCATTCAGAGCTCCAGTTTTTATTTATTTTTTATCAACGTCTTTGTCTACTTTGAATTAATGTGTAATATACTGTTACAATTTTTTTTAATTGGTTGACTGTCTAGGGGCTACTGTTCCAAGTAGGTGACTTAATCTAATACCCCCAAAGTTTTTCTTACTTCAATAACTTGGTGGGCCATATACTATAGTCCAGATATATTGGCCAGTGTTTTCAAGTCACGGTTTGCAACTCATTCGTGGGTTATGAAATCAAGTTGGCAGGTCACAACCATAGTTGGTTGGCTTGTTTAAAAATACACATATTAGGTCATATAGTATACTGTATGGGTGACTATTACTTTGTGAATCTTTATTTCAGTCATATGCACATACACATTGTTATGGGCTGAATTGTGTCCTCTCAAAATACATGTGTTGTAGCCCTAACCCTCAGTATCTTATAATGTGACTGTATTTGGTGATATGGCTTTAAAAATAATGAATGTTAAATGATATCATAAGGGTGGCCTCTAATCAAATAGAACTGGTGTTCTTATAAATAAAGAAAGAGGTATCAGTAAGCATATACATAAGACAAAGTTCATTAAAGGGCATAGGGAGAGGTGGCAATCTGCAAACCAAGGAGAGAAACAAGAGAAACTAAATCTGCTGACACCTTGATCTTGGATTTCCAGCCTTCAGAATTTTCTGTTGTTTAAGTCAACTAGTCTGTGGTATTTTGTTATGACATCCCTAACAAACTAATATACATTTACATGTACATGGCATATTGGGGCATCTGGAAAGTGCTTTTCTTAGAAGAAGGTTGTGGTCAGATATTTTAAAACTCCTGAATTAAGTCTGGATCAGGACAGTCAAAAAACTGTGCTTAACTCTAAACTTAATAAGAATGATGACTTGATTAATATCTGTGATATCTTTATCATTTCTATCTTTGATTAAGATTGTGTTTACATGATGTACCCAAATGTTGTCTCTGATGTGTGAACTTTTCTCATGGATTTTATATCTCACAATATTTTGTATCTGAAATATGATGAGCCCTTTGGGGTAGGGTATATGTTTAGGCATTTGTAGACATAATGTGGCTTGTTTGTGTCTTATATTTTCACTTATTTAAAATTTACCTTTTGTTTAAAATTTTTAAAAGATATTTTTAAAAGATATCCTTTGTATCCTGCAATTATCTCCCCTAACATACAGGTAAGTGTCTCTTGAGACTTGGAGACATGATGTGTTGTTTTATCTCCTGTGTGGAGAGATAATTAATACTAGTTTAAATAGAAATGGAATGAAATGTCTTCAAAAATACTTATGAACAAAATCTGGCATTATTAACAAACAGGTAAATGATGTATCTGTTGGAGATTTCATTTGTATCCCCATCAATGGGCAAGATATGAGAGATGACATTTTGCTTCCAGAATTTTCTGTTCTAGTCTGACGGGTGAGCTCCATTTTTCTACCACCAGTTTCCTTTAATTAGCTTTGTGGGCTGAGGTGAGGTCCACTTGGATTAACCCTAAATTATGTGGTCTCTTTTCCAAAGGAGAGATGCTTTTCTATCCTCAAATTTGAAATCAGTCAGTTTGAAAGACAGCCTGACTAATCCTCCTCATGACTGTTTCCTATGTAACCATCTCCAGGTCTGAGTTTTTCAGGCAAACCTTTTTTTTTTTTTTTTTTTTTGAGTCAGAGTCTCTCTCTGTTGCCCAGGCTGGAATGCAGTGGCATGCTCACGGCCACAGCAGCTTCGACATGCTGGGCTCAGGTGATCCTTCCGCTTCAGCCTTCCAAGTAGCTGGAATTACAGGCATGTGCCATAACGCCTGGCTAATTTTTTGATTTATTGTAGAGATGATTTATTGTATTGCCATGTTGACCAGGCTGCTCTCGAACCCATGAGTTCAGGCAATCCTCTCACCTCAGCCTCCCAAAGTGCTGGGATTATAGATGTGAGCCACCGTGCCCAGTTCAGGTAAACACTTATTTCTTTATTTTTATTTATTGTTATTATTTATTATAAAGATGTGGGGTACAATTCAGGGTTAGGTGTATAAACATTGATCATGCAGGTACCTTTGTTGATGAGGTATACCCCTCCCTCCCCAGCAGTTTCCCTCAACTGTCAATCCCACCCCCCTCCCCTGACAGTATTACACTACTGCCAATTGCTTTCTTATAGCATTATAATTGTTCAAGGTCAGCTTATGAATGAGAACATATGGAACTCAGTTCTTTGTTTCGTTTATAAATCATTGAGTATGAAAAACTCCAAATCCATATAAGTATCTAAGTTGCTTCAAATTCCATATATTTGTCCTTCTTTATGGCTGCATAATATTCCATTGTGCATACGTACCACATTTTTTAAATCCAGTACAGCTTCTATGGGCAATACAGTCGGTTCCATGTTTTTGCTATTGTGAAAAGAGCTGCAACAAACATA
>CAUYQG010223616.1:0-10226 GCA_963574415.1 Tarsius wallacei | reverse complement strand
GTGCAGTGGCCGCTCCCGGCCACCGCAGCCTCGATCTGCTGGGCTCCGGCGATCCTTCCGCCTCAGCCTTCCAAGTAGCTGGAACTACAGGCGCGCGCTACCCAGCTAATTTTTTGATTTATTTATTGTAGAGATGAGGTCTTGCCAAGTTGTCAACTTAGTATTATTAACATTGACTTCTTATTGTGTAATTTGAAAAACAACTCTCAATCTGTCGATATAAACAAAGTACCCTTCAATTTTTTTCCGTTTTTCAGTCAAATGACATGCTGTTGATCATTATTTGAATGTTTTATTAGAATTTTATTTATGTTAAAAAAGGTATAAAATCATTGTTACTGTATTGGAAAGAGTTTTAATTTCAGCAAAAATTGTACCTGTCTGGCTAAAGCACAAATAAGCTGCTATTTTCCCTTGGAGTTTCAAATTTAGCTTGTTTATATATACTATGATATCTGTGAGAAAACATACATTATATTGTCATTTTGTTGTTGATTAGTGAATATTTAGCAAACATTCTTTTTACTTTAGGAAAATATTAAATTGGGGTTAAGCGTAACTTTAAAAAACTCTTCCCAGCTCTATCAGTGAGCACTGGTAAAGAACATAAGATTACTACAATAATTGTCTTCGATTTATTTCAATAGTTCCATTACTAGACAGTGATTCATAGCATTAGTGTATGCACACTGACAATTAACTAATTAATTGAGTTGATGCATAAGTTGGTAGCGTTTATGTTTGTCATGGCAACACTGAAGTATTGGGAGTTTGTTTATCATTTGTCATTTGGAGTGACAATGTTGTGCTTGTGAATATGCCTTGAATTTTGCAGATTTGAAGAAAATTAGTGCTTAAATAGCTAACAAAATATAAATGTCAAATGGAAAAAAAGGAACACTTCTGATGTATTCTTTTGTTAGAATTTAACAGAGGAGTAAAGGCAGCAGAGGTGGTTCAAAACATTTGCACAGTGTACGTGGAGAATGCCATCAGGAAAAGCATGGCAAGAAAATGGTTTTGTTGTTTCAAAAAGGGCCACTTTGACCTGAGTGATTGTCCATGTTCAGGAAGACCATTGGGCTTTGATGAAGATCGTTTAACTGCTTTAATCCATGATGATCCATGTCAGTCAACCAGAGAATTGGCAAATGTGATGAACTGTGACCAGTCAACCATCATGTGAAATTTGCATTCCATGGGCAAGCAAATAAACACTATGAACTTATGCATCAACCCAACATTTATTTTGAATTGGTATCTCACTCTGTCACCTAGGCTGGAGTTCAGTGGCACAATCATGGCTCACTGGAGCCTCAACTTCCTGGGCTCAGGAAGTGTTCCTTTTTTTCCATTCTGCCTCAACCTCCCAAAGTGTTGGTATTACAGGCATGAGTCATCCCACCTGGCCCCAAATTACTTTTAAATAACTGTACCCATAGCACTTTTTGTAGAGTTTCTTCAGAAAACTGAGCACAATTATTTTCAATATATATCATACAGTGAAACAAAGCAATAAAGGGAACAGCAACCTCTTGTTTGAAAATTCTAATAAATCTGGATTTTTGGACTAACATAGATGGGCCATCATCTGTCATTATAGAAACTTTTTTTTTTTAATTGGAGTCTCACTCTGTCACCCATGCTCACAGCCACTGCAGCCTCAACCTGCTGGGCTCAGGTGATTCTTCTGCCTCAGCCTTCCAATTACAGGCATGTGCCACCTTGCCTGGCTAATTTTTTTTTATTTTTATTGTAGAGATGAGGTCTCACCAAGTTGCCCAGGCTGGTCTCAAACTCATGGGCTCTGGCAGTTCTCTCACTTCAGCCTCCCAAAGTGCTGGGATTATAGGTGTGAGCCACCGCGCCCAGGCGAAATGTTTAAAAAAAAATCTGGCTGAAATTCTTCTTTGACAGCTGTAAAAGATGAACGAAGTTTCTTTTTTAGTTTATTTGCTTTGATTTGATAACACTTCATAATTTTGGAAGTCCTTTGAGATACAAATATGCTCAAAGTACTAATGGATGTTTTATGTTACATGATTTATCTAAAACTAAAGAAAAGTACTTGTAGATTTTCAAATTATTAATCTCGGATACTGTATTATTAGAAGGGTTTTGTAACCTGTGAACAATTGTTTAGTGGCTTAGATGGAGATCTTTTACTTTTTGTAAAATAACTTCTTTAGTCTTCTCCTTATAATTTTCTAGCAAAATTTCCATAACTGAAATAATTTCTTTTCCCATCTGATTGAAATGATTTTCATTTTTCATCATTCCATTCCCTTCCCCTCTTCTCCTGTCCTCTCCTCACCCCTTTCTTCTCTCCCTCCCTCCCTCCCTTCCTTTCTTCTCTTTCAAGAATCTAAGACTTTTTTTTTTTTTGAGTTGGGGTCTCACTCTGTCGCCCAGACTGGAGTGCAGCGGCCGCTCCCAGCCACCGCAGCCTTGACCTGCTGGGCTCCAGCGATCCTTCCGCCTCAGCCTTCCAAGTGAGGCCCAGCTAATTTTTTTTTTATTTATTGTAGAGATGAGGTCTCGCGTGCCCAGGCGGGTCTCGAACCCACCAGCTCAGGCAATCCACTCACCTCAGCCTCCCAAGGCGCGGGATTACAGGCTGAGCCACCGAGCCCGGCTATCTAAGACGTTTTTAAACTGGCTAAAATTATAAGCTCAGATCCTGTTAAGTACCACTTAGAATTTTTTTTGTTCTACACTAATTCCTAATTCAACCTACTAATTTCATTGATTCTTTTTTAACTATAAAGAGGAAGTTTCTTATTAAATTTATTGTATATTTACTTAAAACGTCCCCTCATATTGCCCAATTTATTACTTAAAATATTTTTTATACACAAATAGATTTTTCGCTTTGCTGTGTTGCAGCAAATTGCAGTTTCCATCCGTTATACAATTTGTGACGTACTTTCTTGAAGTCTCTTTTTTAAAAATTGGTTCAGTTGTATCAGTTTTTGTATCTCCACTTTATTCTGCATCAGTGGTATGTATTCGTGTTATGCTTAGTACTGATTCACTTATTTTCTAAACAAGAAAGATGATATAATTATGATAATAAGTAATTAAATGTAGCTATTTCTCAGAGGAAAACTACAGTAAGTTGTTGCCAGTAGATCTACCTTTAAAGAATGACTAAAGGATATTCTCCAAAAGAAATGGTAACAGCAGGCATAGAACTTCAGAAAGGAAGAAAAAACAATGGAATGGATAAAAATAGGGTAACCATAATAGACTACTCTTTACCTCTTGAGTTTTAAAAGTCATTTTTATGGTTTGTATTTGTTTTCTATTGCTGCTGTAGCAAATAACTTCAAACATAACGGCTTAAACAATACAAATTTTCTTTGAACATGTGTCCTGGGGGAAAAAAGAACAATACAAATTTATTTTCTTATAGTTCTGTCAGAAGTACAAAATGAGTCTCACTAGGCCAAAATCAAGGTGTCAGCAGGGCTGCATTTCTGGGAGAATGCATTTCCTTGCCTTTCCCAGCTTCTAGAAGCCATCTGCTTTCATTGGCTCATAGCCCCCTTCCTCCATCTTCAAAGTCATCAGTGTTGGCTGAGTCCTTCACACTCATATCACCTCTCTGGTTCCCTCTTCTGTTTCCCTCTCCCTCTTTTATTTATTGATTTACGTTTAGAAACACAGAGTCTCACTATGTTGCTCAGGCTAGCCTGAAACTCTGATGCTCAAGCCATTCTCCCTCTTCAGCCTTTCCAGTAGCTGGGACTACTGGTGCATGCCACCATGTCCAGCTGCTCTTCCACTTTTAAGGCTCCTTAAGACATGGGCTCTTCTCAGTACTACAGAATAATCTCTCTATTTTAAAGTCAGCTGATTAGCAGCCTTAATTCCATTTGCTACCTTCTCCTTTGCCATCTAACGTAACATACTCAGTGTTTTTTGGGGGATTAGGATGTGGACATCTTTGAGGGTGGACGCTATTCTGCCTACCATAGGATTAAAAAATTATAATACCAAATTTAATATAATACTAACACTCAATGTGTATAGAGGATATACTTAAGACATTACATTTAAAAGGTCGGGATTGATATATCTCTAGGGAATTATGCTGAATGAAACAAGCCACCTAAAGGTTGTATGCTATATGATTCCATTTATCTATCATTTTTGAAATGACAGAATTTCCTATATGAAAATGTATAGCTTAGACAAATGGCTGCCAGGAATTGGGGGCAGGGAGAGGTAGGAGGATGTGATTATTAAAGGGTTACACAGGAATCTTTGTGTTTTAGAACTATGGAATATCTTTTTTGTTTTGTTTTAAATGATGTCATTTTTATTGTCATTTTATTATTTTTTGCAAATATTTTCAATCTATGATTGGTCGGTCTCCAAATGCTGAATCGTGGATCCGGAATGTTGGGTCGTGTTAAGACTGAAATGAAGACAGTCCACCCTGGTGACCAGCCCTGATTATCTTAACTGTGGTAATGGGTACATGAACCAACATAGGTGATAACATTGTATAAAACAATTTATGAACACACACATGTACACAAATGAGTACTAGCAGAATTAGGAAATCTAAATGCGATCAGTGGTTTATATCAATTTCAATATCCTGGTTATGATGTGGGGTCTTCAAAATCAATATGTATCCAGAGTTTTTATTTTATTTCATTATTTTTGGGGGGATGCAAAGTATTGCATTTAATTTCTACATCAATCTCAATTTTCCTGCAGATTGCAGGATATTTTAGGATATTAATTCTCTTGTTAGTCTAGGATCTTACAAAGTGGTTGGCCGAGATGGGAAGGAGGTGGGTGTGGTTGTAGAGGGCATTATGGGGGCTTCCTGTTGTGTGGGAACTATTCAGTGTCTAGACTGTTGGTGGATCCACAGTCCTGCACAGGTGATACAACTATATAGAACTGAATGCATCACACACAAACAAGTGATGCCATCGGTGGATATGAGTGTGATCTGTGGGTTGTATCAGTGTCAGTATCCTGATCATGATGTTCTACTATAGTTTTGTAAAATGTTACCATTGAGGAACTTATAACGGATCTCTGTTATTTCTCACAACTGCGAGTGAATCTACAATTATATCAATAGAAATTTCAGTTTAAAAATCAGGAGACCACAGGTACCTAATGGAAGAAAGGTTTCTATGCTTAAGGTGATAAAATGTCAACACTGGTAGACTGTGATAAATGGTGCATGTATATTGTAATACCTAGGGAAAGTATTAAGAAAACTACTCGTCACCAGGCATAATGGCTTATGCCTGTCATCTCAGCACCTTGGGAGACCAAGATGAGAGGATTGCCTGAGCCAAGGGGTTTGAGACCAGCCTGGACAACTTGGTGAGACCTTGTCTCTACAATAAATTAACAAATTGGCCAGGCATGATGGTGCACACCTGTGGTTCCAGCTACTTACTTAGAAGGCTGAGGCAGAAGGATCACCTGAGTCCAGCAGGTCTAGGGTAGGGTAGCCGTAATTGTGCCACTGCACTCCAGCCTAGACGACAGAGTCTCCAACTCAAAAAAAAAAAAAAAGAAAAGAAAAAGAAAAAAACTACTCAAAGAAACATACTCAAAAGAAGTAAAGTTAAATTAAAATGTAATTCTACAAAGTTTTCTTTTTTTTCTTGTGTCTGTTCACTTTAATTAAATGTCAAAACAAAACACACAGAAGTCAAAATAACCCCTTGACTTAAAAAGTCTCCCAAGTTTTCACGTGAACAAATTGACTCAATAAAGTCAATAAAATCAATTATGTTAATTATACAAAGTGAAAGGAATGCTAACATCAAAATACCTTTAATGGTATTCTCCAGTTGTGAAGAAAATCTACAATGTTTTCAAGTGATCTTCAGGAAGGCAAGAAAAGGGAAACAGAAATGAAAAACAGAGGGAACAAACAGTAAACAAATGACAAAATAGCAGCCATAAGCCCAGAATATCAAATATACTACTTCAAATATAATTAGTTTAAATATACCAGTTACAAGGCAGAGATTGGCAGGGTAGACACATTTAATTATCAATTATGGTTTAGCTATCACTATAACTTAAGCCGTTTGCATAAAATCTTTAAATGAACACAATAAGAAATAAAAAATCATTCAAGCTAGATCAGTCCACTGACACTTGCTACACTGGTGATGTGTTGACATGTGCTATAGGAAATGATGCATATTATAGTGTATTATAAATGAATTAGGGTTCTGTGTACCAACGCTGATAAATCCTTATAGAGGCACACAAAGAGTATGATACCATTTATAATGAAGGTTCTTAAAGCTTTTACCCATAAATAATACACACCAATTCAAATCACATTTCCTCCATCAAAGCGGTCTCTTGGCTACACTTATCTTCAAGGGAAAAGTAAGTAGCTAGGAAGTGCGGTCCATCTGTGTGCTGAGGATCATGTCTGGAAATAGTGAATAGATAGTACTATTTTCTATAGAAGCCACATGCAAATACTTTTGGTTACATTTGTGAAGTGGGGAATTGGAAGAAATCTAGCTGTCCCTCATCAGGTGAATGGCGCTTTTAATTTATGTTAATTATTGCTGCCATTTATTGAGGGCTTAGTCTGTGATTCACTGTCCTGTGTTTTTGCATGTGTTATTACATTTAACCACCCCATACACCCATGAGGCAGGTGCATTGATCTCTGTTTGCCTTGTATTTAGTAAGGGTAAGTAACTTGTGCAGGATCACCCCTCTATTAAGTGGTAGAGCCGGAACTTGAACTCATTGTTTTCTGACTTTATAATCCATGCCTGTTTATCCATTGTGCTACACTGCCTCTCGGCCTAATTGCCCTTTCCATGGTTAAGCATGTTGATGGAGACGACTTTCAAAGCTTGTTTACTGAAGGAGAGGGAGAAGAGAAAGCAAGCAAGAGTGACTCAAGAAGTCAAGAGAGAAAGAAAAGCCAAAGGTAGAGCTCTGAGAGAAATGAGTAATGGAATGGTTCTGGCCCAGGACCGTCTCTGTTCTCCTATTCTCTGGTGACTCTGGCTAAACACAACCACAGGGCATGTGAATCTGTAACATAATCCATAAAGGTCTGCTTTCCATGGCACAGTTTAGGGTGCAAAGAAAAATTCTTCAGCATACCTTGTCTTCCTCTCCCTTGGTTCTTTTTCCCCTTTCATTTTGGTGGGAGTGTATCTTCACTAGCTTCTTGAGAAAGAGTACATGATAATTAAATTTTTGAGACCTCGCTTGTCTGAAAATGCCTTTATTTTCCCCTCATATGTATTTGATCATTTCACTGAATCTAGAATTGCAGTAGGATTACTTTTCCTTATGAAAAGTTATTTTCTTCTCTTCCTTGTCTACTTGCAGTTGAGAAGTCTCAAGTCTGATTTCTAATTTTTTCTATGAAATCTACTTTTCTCTCTCTAAGCTTATGAAATGCCCTCTTGGTCTTCGGTGTTCTGAAATTTCACATGATTTTCCTTTATGTAGCTCTACTGGAATCTATTTTGCAAGAGCACTTGGTAGGCCTTTTTCATCTGGCAGCTCATGTCTTTGGTTCTGAATTTATTTTATTTTATTTTTTTATTTTCATTTTCTGAGTTGGGGTCTTACTCTTTCACCCAGGCTGGAGTGCAGTGATGCAATCATGACTCACCACAGCCTTAGCCTCCTGAGCTCAGGAGATCCTTCTGCCCTAGCCTCCCGAGTAGCTGGGATTCCAGGCGCACACCATCATGGCTGGTTTGGTTTTTGGATGTTTTGTAGAGATGAGGTCTTGCTATGTTGCCTAGGCTGTTCTCAAACTCCTGTGTTCAAGCAATCCTCCCACCTTAGCCTCCCAAAGTGCTGGTAGTACAAGTGTGAGCCACCACACCCAACCCTGAAACATTTTTGTTGAATTATTTTATTGGTGTTTTGAGGGCATATGCGTTCAGAAAAAAAAAAAAGTATTGTTTTATTGATGATTTTTCTACTTTGTTTTCTCTGTGCTCTCTTCCGAAACCCCTGCGACTCATATTTTAGACCGTCAGGCCTGCTATCTTTACTTTTCTCGTATCTTCTATTTTCTCATATCTTCTATTTTCTTCTCTTTGGCTTTTTTGTTGTACTTTTGTAGCACTTTCTTGAACTTTACCTTCCAATTCTTCTGTTGAATTTTTCCTTTTTTTTTTTAACCTAGAAGATGGGGAGGAAAGGATTTTTCATTTTAGCTATTTTTTAACAAAGTGTTCTATTTTCTGAGCTTTCCTTTTATATATTTAGTATTTTCACAAAGGAAGTATTTTCTCTGATTTCTCTGAGAATATTAATAATAACTTTATGGAAGTTTTCTTCTCCTTATATAGTCTTTATTTTCTCCAAGTTGCTTTCTTTTGTTTATTGACTTGCTTTGTGTCTTCCATGTTTGAGGTCTTCCTCAAATATATGGCCATTCTTTTGTATACATTTATGATTAAGAATGAGAGATTTAAATTCTAATTGGTTGCTCTGTGTACTTGCTTACTTTGAATGTCATGTAATCTGGATAGGCTGTTTGTTGGTGAACTCCTGTTGCCAATATTTTAAAGTCTTTCCTCCAAGGTTGATATGTTCAACAGAAAAGATTCTTCCACTGATTAGGCTGCTGGCATCTGGGAGCCAAGTGGAGGAAGTTTTTATTATTCAGTATGCATTCAGTCATGCGATCTCTGTGTTTGGTATGATAATAATATGTCTTCAGTTGTGTCTCATGTCCTGAGGCCTTCTGCTGTCCTTGCTCCTGAGAATAAACCATTATACTCAGATAGGGAAAGGGCAACTGCCCAGCAATGTGCAACATGAATGAGGATACAGAGACTTAACCCATGAAAGATCTTCCATCCTTTCCTCCTCATTTTAGCCTCTTCGTTATTTTAGTTTCCTCTTCACACCAAGTGCAGGGGTCTATACAGAGGGTACCATATTTCAAGAAGGAAAAAATTATATTAAAATATAATAGTATATGCCGATAACAAAACATGAATACAAGTCACGTTTGACTTCTGCAATTATGAGAGGAGCTCAAAGTGAGGACAATCGGCGTCCAGAACACTTCTGATTATGGCAAACTAAAAGTAATATATAGATAACATCTCTTGAAATGTGTATACATTTCTTTTGGCACCCCTGATATATGGCGCTGCCAGCTGTCAATCTGTTTTTCAGCTTCCAAAATCTTACTTCTCTTGTATTCTCTTGTGTTGTTTTACATATGGGTTTATGTCTTTTAAAGAAAATCACTCCGCTGACGTTTTAGTGGAATTTTGTTAAAGGAGCAAAATTAGATATGTGGTTTAGTCTTAACCTTCTTAACCCAGAAAACCATTTCGATCTACTTTTGCTCTTTTGAAAATGAACAATGAGGCATAAATTTCAGGATACTGAGATAAAGACCAAAGGGTTCTTCCGTCTCCTTTATTTTTTATCCATGACAATGTGAAACAATATTTAGATCAAGCAAGTATTCATTTAAGCCCTGTGCTTTAGAGAAAAAAATTGTTTGAAGATTTGAACAATCTGAACAAACTTGGTCCTTGGAGCTGACTCAGAGGAGTTTTCCACAATCTGTGACCAAACTTTGTTGACGCAGAGGCTGGTTACTAAAAGAACAAAAGATGTTTTATTACCTCTCCTAGGTCAGCAATGATAGGTTCCACCAGGTATGGTGGCTCATACCTGTAATCCCAGCACTTTGGGAGGCCGAGGCAGGAGAACTGCTTGAGCCCAGGAGTTTAAGACTAACCTGGGCAACATAGTGAGACTTTGTCTCTACCAAAAAAAAAAAAAAAAAAAAAAATTAGCTTGGTATGGTGGTACACACCTGTAGTCCCAGCTACTTGGGAGGCTGAGGCAGAAGGATCACCTGAGCATAGGTGCACTGCAACCTGGGCAGCAGAGTGAAACTCTGACTCAAAGAAAAGGAAAGAAAAAGAAAAAAAAAAAAGAAATTGTAAATTTTACCATGAGAAAACTTAAACTATACAGTCTCTTTTGAGAGAAGTTCAATGCCCAGGTTTTCTCTGATAAACACATTATACAACAACCAAAATTAAAGCAAGCTTAATTTTTCTCGCGTTACTTTTTACACAATTACATGTGTTACTTATTGAAATATATCTTCTAGGAAAGGTGCGCTGAAGACTTAGTATGAAGTATGGTAAACAGAAAATAAAATCACATTCATTTTTAAAATAAGAAAAATTAATTGTACTTTA
>CAUYQG010223612.1:0-22310 GCA_963574415.1 Tarsius wallacei | reverse complement strand
TTTATCAGTGGAACACAGCAGTCAGTCACTCTTTCCAGCAGCATTCTGGCAGGCTGGGCAGGCTGGACAGGCGGCGCAGCCAGTGCTTTCTGGCAATGAAGAGCAGAGACTGCAAGAGTTCCCCTTATTTGGCTGCCCCCCCTCAGAGGTAGGGAGACCCGAGTCAAAAAAAAAAAAAAAAAAAGGTATCTATTCTCTTGATGCCTATCTCTTCAGACCCAGCTTTGGGACAGGATGCAACCTTCACCCCTCTGGGGGCCTAGACGTTGGTACTGTTTTGTATGAGGCCAGTGGAACTGGCTAGACTGAGGCTAATGGACACACATCCAAATCCTCAACCTTTTCTTTAAGTTCCACACTGCTGGGAGAGGGAACAGCTCAGTAACTGTTTTTGGAGGATTTATTTTTTTTAATGTACAAGAATTCTTTTGAACCCTCCATGGCTCCAAGAAAAACTATTTGAAATGTCCCTTCTTATGGGGCCAGGGGGTTAAGTGCCAGGGATGGAAGGCTAAATGCCAGGGATGCTGGTTGCAGGGATTCTTGGGACCGGGGCTAATGGCCTCCCTGCTGTGGGCTCAGGAATACCAGGCCCAGGCACTGGTTGCCCTGAGAGATGCAGCCATTTTTACTTCTGATTGAAGGGCACCACCTTCTGGGATTTTCCCTTCTCTAGTGGGAAACAGAGTGGAATATGCCCAAGGGACTAATAGGGCCTGTGCTCAAGAGCCTGGAGGACACTGAAGAAGGTAACACTGAGGTACTGGGTAGGGTGAGACCAGTGACTTCTCCAGTTTAGCAATTAGTCACTACTGGTAGAAAGAAGATGCATTTTGTGAGGGAGCATGGTAACTGCCCTTCATAAGGGTGATCTTAAAAGGTCAAGGGACGGGCCTTGAATAGCCCTAATGTCCCTGAAACAGCCCATTGTGTAGCCATTGTCTATACATGTAAAGGAATCCTTCTTGACCCTATTCACACTTTTCTTTTTTTGCCTCTGGGTTCCCAAGTGAATAATTGCATACTACCTTATTTATCCCTAGACCCACGGCTCCCAACTTTAAGCTTTAACAACAAAATAGTTTAGCACACATTTCTTGAACCCCTTCTATGTGCCAGGCTTCATGCTAGGTGTTAGGGATATACAGATAAATAACACACACCCCCTTCTCTGGGAAATCCACAGTCCGGTTTTCAAAAGACTTCCCTTAGTGATGACCTTTGGGATTTGGTAAACAAATCTGCAACTTGGCCAGCATGGTGGCTCAGTCTGTAATCCTAGCACTTTGGAAGGCCAAGGCTAGAGGACTACTTGAGCTTGGGGGTTCGAGACCAGCCTGGGCAACTTGGTGAGACCTCGTCTCTACAATAAATCACAAAAACTACCCAGGCATGGTGGCTTGCGTCTGTAGTTTCAGCTACTTGGAAGACTGAGGTGGAAGGATCTCCTGAGTCCAGCAGGTTGAGGCTGCGGTGGCTGCTGGCATGCCACTGCACTCCAGCCTGAGCAACAAAGAGTGAGACTCCAACTCACAAAAAACCCAAAAATCAAAAACTGTATCTATAACCTTTATATTTTCATAAACATGATCTCAGCCTCCCTCTCTCCACAGACTTTTAAATTTTACCTCATTATGGTAATTTCCATTTCAACCAATTTAGATGACTTTCTCTGGACTCTGATATGTCATCCTAAGCAGGTAGAGTGACCAGAATTAGATGCTATATTTCATATGCAAATAGTACATAATGCGTATCCAAGAATAACACTGTGTTTTCTAGCTTCCTTCATTTATCTGCTTGCCATTCATTCATACATCAGTAGCTACTGAATGCCTACTAAGTACTCTGCTAGGTGCTGAGAATGCAATGGTCAAGTAAAATGGACACTGCCCTCCTACAGTGGATCCTACAGTCTGGGGCATGTGTTGGGGAAAAAGAAGGTAAAGAATCCAAATATGACTCACATAACTATAGAATTACAAACTGATGCAAGTACTATGAAGAAGAGCACTATAAGGGTGTAACGGCGGGGTGGGGGAGCTGATCTAGTCCAGAGGACTCAGGCAAGTGTTTCCCAAGAAACTGACATTTGTTTTTCATTTGTTTCTTGATAGGGGTCTCACTCTGTTGCCCAGGATGGAGTGTAGTGGCATGATTGCGGCTCACCACAGCCTCGACCTCCAGGGCTCAGGCAATCCTTTTGCCTTAGCCTCCGAGTAGCTGGGACTACAGGCACATGCCACCACGCCTGGCTAATTTTTTTTATTTTTATTTTTGTAGAGACAAGGTCTGGTGACATTCCCCAAGCTGGTCTCAAACTTCTTGGGCTCAAGCAATCCTCCTGCCTCGGGCTCCCAAAGTGCTGGGATTATAGGTGTGAGCCACCACACCTGGCTGGAACTGATATTTAAGCTGAGATCTGAAAGATTAGTGGAAATAGGTGAAGAAACATATGGGGGAAGAACATTCCAGGTGGAGTAAGGAGTACATGAAAAGTCCTGGGAAGGAACCAGTGCATTCCTAAGGAATTGCAGGAAGGCCAATTAATCTGCAGCATAGAGAATGAGGCACAGTGGTGTGGGATGAGCCTGGAGAGTTAACCAGAGAACAGACCACGCAGGACATTGCAGGCCAGGTGAGGATTTTGGTCTTTATCCCACCACAAATAGGCATATGGAATGAAAGTCTTTGCAGAGAAGCTGCCAATCCTCTTTTCCCCAGACTACTAATGCTGCTAATAGTTGTCTTGAAAGAGAACAGTGGCTGGGCTCAGTGGCTCAGCCTGTGATCCCAGCACTTTGGGAGGCTGAGGCAAGTGGATTGAGACCAGCCCGGGCAACTTGGCGAGACCTCATCTCTACAACTGAAAAAAAAAAAAAAAAAAAATAGCTGGGTGTGGGCGTTCCAGCTACTTGGAAGGCTGAGGCAGAAGGATCACAGGAGCCCAGCAGGTCGATGCTGGTGTGGCCGTGAGTGTGCCACGGTACTCCAGACTGGGCAACAGAGTGAGACTCCAACTCAAAAAAAAAGAAAGAGAATGATGGCCTAAACTATTAGGAACTTTCCCAGTGTCTTGTGTGTGGCTGTGCCTGGCTGGCACCAGGGAGGCCCCAAACCCCGACATCAGTCCCAGCCTACAGCCCTCAGGCAAGTGTGGACAGAGGAGCAGGGTGGAGGGTGGGTGGAGGGCTTTGCATGAGGTATCAGCTGCACAGGACGTTTGGAACAGCCCCAAGACTATGGCTCTTGTTCCTAGATAACCCTATCATGTGCACCCCCCATTTAAATGGCCAGCTAGTCCTGCTGCCCTTCCTATAGCAGCTGTGCTCCCCACCCAGTCTGGAGAAGGTCCCTGGATAAGAACTCTGACGCTGCGCACAGCCTTGGGTCTTGACCTGCTGAGCTTAGGCCTCAGGACTACATATAAATATCTTTGATTGTTTTCGAGGTGTCTTAATGGAAGCCACTGGAGAAGAGGGTCATAATGGTCAGACTTAGCCTTTGGGAAGCTTTCCTTTCCTTCCAGTCATATCCTTGGAGAATGTGGTTTGGTGTAGTGACATCTGCTGGCAAGGCTAGGCATGTAATAAAATGACCAGATGCCCACTCATTCTCATGTCATTTCCAGACTGGCAAGAAAATCATCCTTAATCCCTGAGGTTGGATTGGGGTCAGTAACCTCAGTTGGTCAGAGCAAGACTAAGAAGTTCAAGGCTATGGGTCTGAACCATGTACAGGCTGGTTTGCCTTAAATAGAGAAAATGTTTTCCCTAGCTGTGGCTTGCATCCCTCATGCTGGCCAGTTGATTCACATAAGGGTACAATTAGTCACAAGGGAGATTGGGTAAGCAAGTGTAAGTGACTCAGAGGGACCAATTCCTAAGCTCCTGGGAAAGCATCTCCCAACACATGAAAGACCCACATTTTATATATGGCAGAATGTTTTCATCCTCCTGAGGTTGACTGGTTTGGGAAACTTTTTAGTTTCTCTCAGGTCGTCAGGAAAATAATGTCTACAGAGTCATTTTCATGCTTGTTCTAGTGGGCAACAGTGATTATGGCTTTTATAATGGCCCCTTGACACTTGCTGGGGTAAGACATAACCTGCCTCTTCAGTGCTTTCATCCATGCCATCTAAACATTCTGCTTACAATTTCACTCTTTCTCAAGAGCATGTGAACTTCACAGAGTTCACCACTAGATGTGACTGGGATGGAGAAGTGAAGAGAAAATATTAAAGAAATAAGTATGAAGCAAATGTTCTGCCTTCTTAATAACTCTGACCTGTAACTGAATGGGACTTGACAAAGCATCTATCATCTGTCTGTCTATCTCTTAATCAAACTTTAAAAATTCATAATGAATAGGATTTCACAGAAGAGGAAATAGAACTAGCAAATAAACACATAAAGACTGAAGTATATCCTCACTAGAAATAAAATCAAAAGCACAGTGAGGTCCATTTTCATTTTTATTAAAATTGCAAGATTTCAAAAAGCAGTAATGCTTAGTTTGAAAACAATGTCTTAAACTGGCACTCTTGCACTGATGGCGACACTGTAAAGTTGTGTGTCTTTAGGGAAAGAAATAAAGCAATACATAAGAGGCAAAAATAAAAACAAGAGAGAGGCTGGATGCAGGGGTTCACACCTGTAATCTCAGTACTTTGGCAGGCTGAGGTGGGAGGACTGTTTGAGCCCAGGAGTTTGAGACCAGCCTGGGCAACATAGTGAGAGCTCATCTCTACAAAAAATAAAAAAATTAGTCAGGCATGGTGGTACACAACTGTAGACAGGAGGATCACTTGAGGCCAGGAGGTCAAGGCTGCAGTGAGCCATGATCATTTCACTGCACTCTAGCCTGAGCAACAGAGTGAGACCCTATCTCACACACACACACATACACACACTCACACACACTCATGCAAAAAGCAAGACCCTCACTGCAGCACTGTCTGACATAAAGAGCTTCAACACCACCACAACAAGGTACACAGCACAGCATGTCACAGACCATAGTGCAATGTCCTATAGTGATTACAGTTATAACTATAAAGACCACAGTGAAACATAGGAAATGAAAATAAGTAAAAAAAAAAATAAAATTTCATGTAAACAATAAACACACCTATGTTAACATGTGCACATAAAATATATGCATGTAAAGAAAAATTGGAAGGCAATATACAGAAAATAAAAATAGCTTTGTAGCAGCAGTGAGATTAAGGATGTCTTTTATTTTCCCATAAATATTATTTAGCATTATTACACTGGGTTCGTCGTTTTTGAAAAGGTAGAGGGGGTTGAGGGCAGGTGAAAGTCATGCTCCTCCGGCCCCTTCCAATACACACTCATCCTAAGCTGACAGAGGGGAAGGACCATGTCAGTGAATTCAGCTCCCACCCAATGCCTAGCACCTATCAGGTGCTCCTAAGCATTTGTTGAATGAACAAATGAAAATGCCTGCAGTCTAAATGTCTCAACCCGTGGTTACTGGAACTTTCCAGCCTGGGGAATAGAGAGGAATTCAGTTTTGCTGGAATCACAAAATGAAGGCCCATCCATAACAGCAATTCCCTGATCTTCTTGGTAAGTGAATTTGGGCATGGAGAACCCAGGGAGAGACAGTCTGTTAAAGAAAACCCAATTACCAGTGAGGAACATATGTTGCCCTGAGGCCTCTGCTGCCATAACAACACCTTGTAACTATAACTACAGCCCCAGAGGGCTCTGGCCCCGTCAAATATGGAAAAGGATGTCTTCATCACAAGGCAGCTTTGTGCTCAGACTGACTTCCCCAAGGAGCTTGATCGGGGAAGGGAGGGGGAGACGAAGAGCAGGGGTGGGAGAAGAGCTGTGATTGAATCAGGACCAGAGTGATTTTTTTTTAAAGCAATTTCAAAATGTGGTTATTTGACTGTTTAGCTTTGGTGGTTATTTATAACCTCTCAGCTGCAGAGGCGGGAGCTGTGCCTGAGCCTGCTGGGATCTTTCCAATAACTTCTCCCAGGGTGGGGCTGGGGAGGGGGTCAGGGTGCTGCAACAACCCAATAACAAGTCGCCAGAAGGTAAGAGAAACTCCAGGCCATCTCCAGTGAGTCAGGAAGAAGACCCACTAGTGACTGTGCTGACTCTGTTTTTTTTTTTTTTTTTTTTGAGTCAGAGTCTCACTGTTACCCAGGCTGTAGTGCAGTGACATGCTCACGGCCACTGCAGCCTTGACCAGCTGGACTCAGGCAATCCTTCCGCCTGTCTTCCAAGCAGCTGGAACCCCAGGTATGTGCCACCACACCTGGCTTTAAAAAAAAAAAATTTATTGTAGAGACGTGGTCTTGCCATGTTGCTCAGGCTGGTCTCGAACCCCTAAGCTCAGGCAATCTTCTCACATCTGCCTCCCAAAGTGCTGGGATTACTGGCTTGAGCTACTGTGCCTGACTGCTGACTCTTATTTTTAAGGCAGCTGTACACAAAAAGATTTTCATATGAGTTATGGTCACATCAGCAACCTCTGAGATTCTCCCAAAGGGAGAGGGACTAAGCCAGTACTTTGACTCAGAAGTTATAAGACTGGCCTGGCTATTCTAGCATTGTCTTTAAAGATCAAGGCATGCTTCCCCCACCTTGCAAGACTGCACACAGAGGACATGGCCATCCCTGACCTCTCTGGGCACATCACTGGTCAGGAACAGACTTAGAGGAGAGAGGATGGCTGCTTCTGTACAAGTCTTTCCTAAGAGAGTCAACAACTGGCAGTGGGGTCAGGAACATTCCACTTAGTGTTACCCCACTTACTGAGCCCTTTGAGGTGTCAGGCAGCAAGAGAGAAGCTAGAAACACTGTGGCCAGTCAGGCAAGGCTCCCAACCTCCAGGAGAAGCAAACAATAAACAGCAGCACTTTGTACTTGAAATATGGTACCTATCATTTTACTGTCAAGGAAACATTATGGAGGAAATTGAGGGATCTTTTAGGGTGCTTACACATGTAACTGAGGAGACAAGACACAGGGAAGAAAACACACAAGCACACACACAGAAAAGATTGCCCCCACTGCTGCTGCCTATTTCAGTTCTCCCTCATCTCTGGCAGTTCTTACAGCAGCCTTCTAACCCATCCCCTGCCTTGGGTCTCCCTGCCACTGTCATGGGTCCCCCTCACAGCTGCCATAAAGAGATCTCTAAAATGCATGTCTGGTCAGGGGACTCCTCTGCTTGGAGATCTTCAGAAACTGCCTGCCACCGCCAGTCCAGTCTCCTTAGCAGGGTGTTGAGGGCTCTCAGGGAGCTGGTTCCCAAAACCCTCTCCACCTCCTCTCGTGGTGACCACCTCAAGTCTATCAGGCAGAGTCCATCACCCCAGACAATGCTGTTCTACACCTCTGCACTTTTGCACATGATGTTCCTTTTGGCTGGAAACCCATTTTCCTTGTCCACTGGCAAAGATTAATTCCTATGAAATTCTACCCCTTTCACCCCTTTTATGAATTCTTTCCTAAATCTTCCAGATGAAACTCCACTTCCTCCTTCATACCACTTCTGAAACCTTGCTTGCCCTTCTATTTGTCTATAAAATATGCTATAGCATTTTGGAACGACAAGCTTACTGGCCTGTCTTGCCTACTGGACTCTAAGCTCCTTCAGGGGAAAGATGGTGTTTTGTCCGTGTTGGTGGGACTCAATGCCTGGCATGTAATGCCTGGATAATCACTCTGTGTCTCTTGAGTTAAAGTAAGGTTGAACAGACAAAAGCAAAAACCCACTAAGTTCATATAAAGGTGTATTCACAATCATTAGAATGTTATAGCCACGATGAGGGTGGGTGGAAATAGAAATAACGATAACAATAGCCATTTATTGAGCAAGTACTCTATGTCAGAAATTGTGTGAAGTACTTTACAACACTCATCTCCTTTATTCCCTACAACAACCCTATGAGGTGGCCATTAATGTCCCACTTCACAGATGAGAAAACTGAGGCACAGATGAATTTTAAAAATTGTCCAAGAGCAATGCGGATAGAAAGTGGCAGAGCTGAGATTCCAACCCAGATCTGACATCAAATCCCTGTACTGGACACTAGTAGAGCTGATGAATGAAGTAAGTAGGATTTATGTTTCTGCTGTCTGTTTGTAAGGGGAAGTGGGGAACAGAATACCAGACTGTATAAAAAAATATATTGATAGAGCAGTAAGTGAAAAATAATACATCAATATGCACTACTACCTTACAGAGAATAAATCAGGAAAGATTTTGTGAAGAAAGGACATTTTAAAAAGGGTTGGGAGATGCATCCAGGCAGGCAGGAAAGTCTGTGACAATGTGTACAAGCAGGAGAACTGTGAAGAGTGCCTGTGTGAAGCCTGGTGGGTGAGGATGGGCAGGGGCAGCCAGGTAAAGGCTTTGAAACCATCATCAGTTACTGCTTGGAGAGCTAACTGTGTTGTGATAAAAATGACCCTTGAAGTAAAGATTATATTTGGTTAAAAAAAAAAAAAAAGAACGGAAGATGGAAAAAGCGTGTAAGATTCCCCCTGCCTCATTCTACATATATTTCACCGGCCTACTCTCATACCCAGGAACGCCCACTTTTTTTCCTTATGATATTTATATCCTACTGGTGTTAGTTTTTTCAGTTTTCTGCCAGAGTGTACACTTTTCAAGGACAGGAACCATACTCAAATGAAAGTGTAAACTCTGTAGTATCAGCGAATTGACTGTAAGAAATCACCTAATGTTGAACATTGTAATGCCGATGTTTGCATGAATATTGGTTAAGCCTGGATAAGATCTTATTCTATAAGACTAATTTCCAGGGAGGAATAACTCACCATCTCTGAATGCTGTACTTTCAGAGGCTGTAAAACAGTAATGATATCCTGATTGACTAGTAAGCATTTACTGTGGGTAGAACAAGATCGGGACACAATGAGAAAGGATGGGACGAAAGAACTGAGAGGTGCTCTCAACATTAAGAGATCCTTACCACGTGTTGGAGAGGCAGAACATCCAAAAATGATCCCAGGGACATACCGGTAAAGGCAAAATAGCAGAGTAGTAGTGTGAAATTGAATGCTTGAGTGCTGAGAGGAGACAAAGGAAGAAGAAATGTGAGCCATTTCCAAATAAGTTCTTATGTGTAGTTCAGCCTAAGTAGGTTATCAGAGGTATTTACACTAAGCACCAAAAGCTAGATATTAAATACTAAAAGTCGCCTGTGTCAACATTGGCCCAGATATCTCCGAAGAGAGTGCTGGCTAAGGAGCTGGAACTTTAACTCTTCAGAGTCCTCTGTTTAGCACATCAATCAGAGGTTTACCTCCCGCTGCTTTGTTCTCTAGTCGTGCTCCTGGGAGAGATCACCATCTTAACTGGCCTCAGGTTGAAACTGGGGTGCAGGATCCTAACTTAAGGACTGGGCTGGATTCCACTCAGTTGCTCTGGGCCAAGCCTTCCTGATTTATTCTTTGTAAGGTCGAAGGGCAAGACTTTTCTCCCAGGGAGGCTAAACCCTCGACGCCTGCTCTCCACTCTCCAGTCTTTTCTGATGACTCCTCTTCCAACCTAATCTCCAGAACCAACTTCTCCTTCCCAAGCCCCCTCATTATTATCTAAATATCCATTCTTTCCTGGGCGACTCCGTCCTCTTCCTCCTTCCCCTAGTTCTTGGCTCACGCACCTGGATTCCCCAGGCCATTTGGGCTAAATGGGGTTCACCATTCCTCCGACCACCCCACATTCAAGTCACATTTTTCTCCCCTGAGCACCCAGTGCTCTCAAACCCAGACACAGTGGGGGAAGGAAGTGGGCGCTCACAGAGCTAAGTGAGGAATTCTTTGTAGCTACAACTTCTGGAGAATCGCTCTGCCTCCTCTGCGGCGTGAACGACTAACTTACTCGCTGCCTCGCTAAGGGCAAGGACAATGTCTCCTCTACCAGACACAGGAAACTTTCTGACCACGGGCGTTACCCTTTCGTTGCCTTTTCAAGCCCCCACTTCCATCCCCTTTGAGATACAGGAAGGCTCTTAAAACACAGTCTCTTGTGCAAGACAGCCCTTCCTAACTTTGAGTTTATAGGATAAACGGGAACGTCCTTCAGCCAACGAGGTAACGAAAAGGTTAAATCCCCAGCAACCTGATGGATTCTGGGGGTTTCCTTTTTGGACTCGAGAAATTAAAACGAACAGGAAGAGAAATTTTGCCCAAGGTAAAGATGGGAACCGTTTACTTCGACTGCCTGGCTTCTGCCCCAAACAAGAATGGCTGCCCACGCCCACGACGGGCACCACTCACCTAACTAAAAATGGCCGGCCCCGGTTCCTACCATTGGAGTCACTTTCTGCCCAACTCCAAGATGGCGCCCACTAGCTTCACTAAAAGGAGCCAACCACCCAGCACCCTCTCCGGCGCGTAACGTCAGGTGACGCGAGACCCAGCCGGAAGTGAAGGAAAAAGCGCTTCAGCCCGCGGCGCCTGCGCAGAACGCTCTAGACGCTGAGAGGCAGGAGGCACTGGGGATCGTCCGCAGGATTGGGACTGCTACAGAGGCCGCCACGGAGCCCGCCGGAGCCACCGTTCCTGCTGCTGCTGCCGCCGCTGCCCGAATCGGAACCATCGGGCCGCAGCCGCCGGCAATGCCGCGAAGGAAGGTGAGAAACGAGAGAGAAGGGATGGCGGGTTTCTAAGGACAGTCGATTGAGCAACGTGACGCAGTTGGCCACGCCTAACAGTCGTAGGGTTCCAACTTCCCGCTCCTCCGAACCTCGCCCAGCCACCCTCTCCTCCGTCCAGAACCAACAGAAAAATGCGGGCCCGACCCCGGCCTCGGCCTGCACTCGCAACTATTCCCGCCCTCTGCTTGCCTGGATCGGAGGCGTTCTTATTGTTCATTGGCCGCTGAAACGTCTAGAAGCGTATTGATTGGCCGGTGACGCCGCCTATTTGGGCCCAACGGTCACCTCCCCGCGTGCGGGGGCGGTGTCTGGGCCCGGCCTCGGCGCTCTGCTACTGGCTGTGGGGAACGATCCCTCCTCTCGCGATTGGTCGGGCTTGGCAGTCTGTCTCGTGGGGGCGCGGCTTAGCCGGCCCTCGATTGGGTGGCCCGGATCCCCGCCTTCCCGGGTGGGGACGCTGATAGGTGCGGAGGCGGGGCTTTGGAGGCCGCCTTCTTTTCCAGGTGCTGGGCACAACAAAGCAGAGGACCGGGTGGTGGAAAGCCAGCGCCCACTCCCAAGGGATCCCCCTCATGCCTGCTGCGTCTAGGCCCCTTCTGTCCTTATTTGCGTAGTTCGACAGCACCTGGAAGGTGCATTTCGTAAAGTCAAAAACTTTCTAGAAGTAGAAGAGACTTAGGAGACCACCTGGGAACGCCCCCGTCCCTTCTTTTCACACACTGAACAAATGGAGGCCTGATGGAGTGCCCCAGGCATCACGTGCTCGTGATGGTTGCTGGGGATTCAGAAATTAATTAGGCACGGCCCATGGCTTAACGGTATCACAGTGTGATGGGGGAAAGAGACACATAAGTAACTAGAAGGGTCCAGTAAGCTCTCTACTTGGAGGCATATATAGGGTGCTATAGGAGGGAAGCGAGGGAGCGGTTAACTAGGTGGGAGGTAGATCGGTAAAGCCGGAGGGAAGAGCTGAGTTCCAGGGTCAAGCCAGGAAGGGATGTCTCAGGTCAAGGGTTCAGATATCTGGGCTATTGGACTGTTGTGGTGACCTTAAGATTCCCCCTTCCTTCTTGCAACCTGCTGTGAATCTGGGGCCTCTGCTCATTTCTGGGCAGGTTACCCTTAGGACAATTGAAAAGCGGGGGGTGGGCTTGCTCATTTCTGTAGAAATCATTCTCTTCACCGAGGCTTTTCAGGTTAAAAATGGACACTTCAGTGCCTCCCCAAATGACCTAAGTTGGTAGGTGGCATTTATGTTCAGGCTTACCAAATACAGGAATGGCATTGTGCCTTGGAACTGGTCCACAGTCCTTTTCTGCATTTCCCAAATAGAAAGAGTTCTAGAAAATGTAAGTTTCTTAGTAAGCTATTTGGTGGCAAACCTGTTGTAAACTATCCTGAGGTGTCTTATTTAGATTTACATCTTTTGCTGCAGAAACATTACTGTGTTTGCTATCGGAGTGTTGTTTGCAGGATCTGTGCAAAGTACTCCCTTTACAAAAATTTAGAAAAATTTATGAATTTCAAACATAATTGTGCCTAAGCATTCTGAAAAAAGAATTGGGACTTGTAGTTTGAAGCTTTTAATTTTTTTAGCAAATATTCTTCCTTTTCTGGTTTAGTAAAGGTATAGTGCTAGTGTTTACTTAGTAAAGTTATCTTTATAGCTAATTACTCCTTGGGAGGATAATAATTGACAAATCATTAATTGAAAAGATGATTTTGAAAAGAAAAAATATTTTTGAACACTCATGAACCTTCATGCGCAAGCTGCCTTTTTCAGCATTCGTGCGAAGAAACTTCAAGTGTAAATGGCATAAGAAAGAAGAATTTTTCGTCTTTTGGGATCAGAGTTGTGGACTATAATTTTTTTTTTTTTTGAGTTGCAGTCTCACCCAGTCCAGGCTGGAGAGCAATGGCACGCTTATGGCTACTGCAGTCTTGACCTGCTGGGCTCAGGTGATCCATCCACCTCTGCCTTCCATGTAGCTAGAGCAACAGACATGTGCCACCATGCCTGGCTAATTTTTTTATTTATTGTAGAAATGAAGGCTTACCATGTTGCTCAGGATATTCTTAAACTCCTGGGCTCAGAAATCCTCTTGCCTCTGCTTCCTAAAGTGCTGGGATTATAGGCATGAGCCACCATGCCTGGCAATATTTTAAAATACAGGAAGTCCCCAATATGCAAGTGAGTTCTGTTCCAAGAGTGCATTTGTGAGTCCAGTTTGTTTTAAGTCTAACAGAGTTAGCCTAGGTACCCAACTAACACAATCAACTACATAGTACTGTATGTATTTAACAGGCTATACTGACACTTGATGGAGAGAAATACATGAAAAACTCAGGTGTGTATTGTTAAAGTTCGTAACTTGAAGGTTTGTATGTAGGGGACTTACTATAGTATATAGTTTTAAAAAGATGAAATAGCTATTCATGTAGACACTGAACAAATACTACTCTGATGTTAAAGGGACCTGGCATCAACGTTTTTCTCACTACCTTGAACTTTTTAATTTTTTGCATAGTTCTGTCAGCCAGATCATTTTGAGTTGGGTGCTTTTATTTCCAGTTTATAGTACTGCTCTCAAAAGGGAATTTTGGCTCAGAATTAGTGATAATACAGTAAGAATTAACTCTCTTTCTTCATTTGTTTAACAAAGGTCCCTTATTTGTAGGTTGTTCTATTTTAGTGTCCTAAATAAAGGGAAGTTGGCTCTGGCTGGGGAGGGGAAATGCTGTGGAATCCTTTTTTAGCTTTGAACTTGGTGTTTCCAGCATCACAGTTTGTTTTATTTCCAGTATTAATGCAAAACCACAGAGTAAATGCTTCTGTGCTAATGTCTGGATCTATGGTGTTACAGAGGAATGCAGGCAGTAGTTCAGATGGAACCGAAGATTCCGATTTTTCTACAGATCTCGAGCACACAGACAGTTCAGAAAGTGATGGCACATCCCGACGATCTGCCCGAGTCACCCGCTCCTCAGCCAGGCTAAGCCAGAGCTCTCAAGGTAAAAGACGTCTTTTCTACTGACCACTCCTCACAGCAGATTGACTGGTCATCATATTACTGTGCTAGTTAACGTGGAAGCAGGTTCCTTGGCTTGATACAGATGACAGTACCAGCTGACTGGTAAAATGTAGAGCAAAGGCAGAAGTATCAGGTCTTTTTTTTTTGAGTTGGAGTCTCTCACTCTGTCACTCAGGCTGGAGTGCAGTGGCTTGCTTATGGCCACCACAGCCTTGACCTGCTGGGCTCAGATGATTCTTCTGCTTCAGCCTTCCAAGTAGCTGGAACTACAGGCGTGCGCCACCATGCCTGGCTGATTTTTTGATTTATTGTTGAGATGAGGCCTCTCCAGGTTGCCCAGGCTGGTCTTGAACCTGTGGGCTCAGGTAGTCCTCTCACCTCGGCCTCCCAAAGTGCTGGGGTTATAGGCATGAGCCACTGCGCCCAGTCTATCAAGTCTTTAACAATGTTTCTGTTGGGGGTGCTGTCCAGTTTGTAGACCCAAAGGAATGATGGCTGATATAATGGATGTGAGACACGTGTATGACTTGAGTCATTTTATCTTATTTTTTTAGTGTCTCATGCTCTACCAACTCAGCTAGCGAGATGACCCATACTGTTTTAGATCACAGTTTCCCCATCAGTAAAAATGGAAATGTTATCTCTTCACTTTCTAGTAAAATTGTTTAGGCTTAGGGACTAAGCCTAGGGTGGTTTGACTTAGTGATTTTTCAGCTTCACCATGTGCTAAAGCAATACAAATTCAATAGAAACCATACTTCAGATCTTGAATTCTGATCTCTTCCCAGCTAGCAATATGCAGCTCAATAGTCTCATGATGCTGGGCAGCGATAATGAGCTGCAACTCCCAGTCAGCCTGCAATCATAAGGGTAAACCAGTACTCTGCAGTATACTGTGGTCAGTAAATTACTTGAGATCCTCATTACTTTATTATAAAGTAGGCTTTGTGTTAGGTGATTTTACCCAATCGTAGGCTAATGTAAGTGTTCTGAGCACATTTAAGGTAGGCTAGGCTAAGCTAGGAGATTTGGTAGATTAGCTGTATTAAGTGCATTTTCAACTCATATTTTCAACTTGTGATGAGGCTTATCAAGACACAGCCTCATCGTAAGTCAAGGATCATCTGTGTTTCCTTGGACTTGTTACTGAAAGAGGCCCAGTACTTACTTTTTTTTCTGTCTCTCTCTCTCTCTCTCTTTTTTTTTTAAGTCAGGGTCTCACTCTGTCACCCAGGCTGGAGTACAATGGTACAGTCATGGTTCACCACAGCCTTCATCTCTTGGGCTCAGGTGATCCTTCTGCCTCAACCTCCCAAGAAGCTGCGACTACAGGCACATGCCACCATTCCCAGCTAATTTTCTTGCAGAGACAAGGTCTTGCTCTGTTGCCCAGGCTGGTGTCAAACTACCAGGGTCAAGCAGTCCTCTTGCCTTGGCTTCCCAAAGTGCTAGGTTTACAGGCATGAGCCACTGTGCCTGGCCCCAGTACTTCTAAAACCATGTTTAATTCTGGAGTGTAACCCAATACACAATTGGTAGATATTAATGGTTGTAACCAAATATTAGTGTGTAAATACCCAGAATTTTGCTTTGGTGGTAAAGCCTTGGGAATCTTGAGGTTGGAAGGAAGTTTGAAGGTTCTCTAGTGCATTTAGCCACCTGGGCTTAGTTTGGAGGGTGCCCTTGACCACCCCCAGCCCCCACTCCACCCCAACCCTCAGCTCTGCTCTGGGATTCTCAGAGGAAGAAAGAAGGTTGCAGTTAATACACAAAGGTGATGTTAGATTAGGGGGAAACAAATTATAATATGTTTTGAGCAGTTCAGTAGTGTTGATTTGATTATTGCTATATGAACATGTTGAAAAGAAAGAGAAAAAGTCAGGTTTTCAAGCAAGAAGGTAGAGATAATCTCTTTAACTGTTCCTAATTTTATTTTTTAATTTAAGATTTCTGCTGAAGTACAGCTATGGTATCTTGATTTCTCAACCTTTAAGTTCTTGCCCCAGTGGGACTGTGGATAGTAGATACTATAATTCAGGCACTATGCTGTGAACTAGGAGCCATGATAGAAAAATTATAGTTACTGGCCTCAAGGATTTTAACAGTTTAGTGTGACATGTAGATATATAAGGTGGTCATGGTAATACAGTGCAAGGGAGGTTCGCGTAGAGTGCTGTGGAAGCCCAGAGGTGGGGCAGCCAACTGAGTACACCTGTCCTAGAAAGGAGTCTTAAAGGAGCTCATTGAAATTTATAATTGAGAGACAGAAACATGTTATTCTGGGCAGAATGGTATATACAAAGGACAGTGTTCTTAGAAAGTATGATTGGCCATGCACTAGACACCTGAAAATTGTAAATATTCAAAACAGCTGGGAAATACATGAGCTCTGGGTCTCATTCTCGTTTTTTTTTTTTTTTCCTTTTTTTTATTTATTGTAGAGATGGGGTCTCGTCAAGTTGCCCAGGCTGGTCTTGAACACCTGGGCTCAGGCAATCCTTTTGCCTCAGCCTCCCAAAGTGCTAGGATTACAGGCATGAGCCACCATACCCAGCAAAATAGACCTCTTAAGAAAGGAAGTAGTTGCATATTGTTATACCTTTAATAGTAGAATATCTGTTGTATGGTGTGTTGGAGTAAGGGAAGACAGAGGATGCAGCTAATATTTATAGAGCGCTATGTAGCAGGGATCATGTTAAGTACCTTACATGCATTATCTCACCGATTACTTACTACAAAGGAATATGCTACTAGTGTTTTATTATCTCATCTATTTCCTCACCACAAAGAAATACTAGTATTTTAACTTTTGTATAGGTCAGGAAACAGACTTGAAGAAAATAACTTGCTCAAGGTGCCATAGTTAGTTGGCATAGTGGAGTAAAATTGGATTGAGTTCAGTGTATCCTCCAAACCTAAACTATTGATGTTATGCTGTATCACATCTGTATATCTGAGCTAGGCCCTTTTGCATACATTTTATTTAATTCAATAGATATTTTAAGGATTTGTTGGATTTTGTGAAATATGAAGAGAAGTAGGAGGAGCTACATCCTGATAAATCATCTGGATAGGAAGTAAAACAGATTTCCTTATTTTTTCTTTGTTATCTTTTAAAATCTGGATCAGACTCCAGCCCTGTTCGAAATTTGCAGTCTTTTGGCACTGAGGAGCCCGCTTATTCTACTAGAAGAGTGACCCGTAGTCAACAGCAGCCTGCCCCAGTGACGCCGAAAAAATACCCCCTTCGGCAGACTCGCTCATCTGGCTCAGAAACTGAGCAAGTGGTTGATTTTTCAGATAGAGGTGAGTGAGTGTGGTGTGACTTGGACCCATTTCAGAGGATCTGGGTTAATTTATTTTTAAGGAGGGCTTTGGGCCACTACAGATAGGTACCTAGTACTTAAGCTAGAAGAATGCCGTTTGCCTGATTCCTTTCTTGTCTTGCTGAGGACAGTCTGATGCTAGAGTATTCCTGAAGTCCACAGTATCTGGAGTATATTAGATTGAACCTATTATAGGAAAAAGAGACTGGGCCCTTCTTAACCACAGATGTATTTATTTATTTATTTATTTGAGTCGGAGTCTCACTCTGTTGGAGGCTGGAGTGTAGTTGCATGCTCATGGCCACCGTAGCCACAACCTGCTGGGCTCAGGTGATCCTTCCACTTTAGCCTTACAAGTAGCTGGAACTGCAGGCACGCGGCACCATGCCTGGCTAATTTTTTGATTTATTGTAGAGATGAGGTCTTGCCAAGTTTCCCAGGCTAGTCTCAAATCCATGGACTCAGGCAATCCTCTTGCCGCTGCTTCCCAAAGTGCTGGGATTGCAGGCATGAGCCACCATACCTGGCTCCCCCAACCACAGATTTTTAAAAAGGCAAGGCTAGGCCAGGCTCGGTGGCTGAGCCTGTAATCCCAGCACTTTGGGAGGCCAAGGCGAGTGGATTGCTGAGCCCCTGGGTTTGAGACCAGCCCGGGCAACTTGGTGAGACCTCATCTCTACAATAAATAAAAAAAATCTAGCCAGGTGTGGTAGCGTGCACCTGTAGTTCCAGCTACTTGGAAGGCTGAGGCGGAAGCCCAACAAGTTGAGGCTGCGGTGGCCGTGAACGTGCCACTGCACTCCAGTCTGGGTGACAGAATGAAACTCTAACTCAAAAAAAGAAGAAAAAAAAAAAGACAAGGCTTGCCATTGCTTTGTTAAACTCTGGTGTGTCCATGTGACTCTTTGAGCTGTGGCCGTCATGTTTCTTGGCTTTGGCCCTCTCCCCACCTTGGGGAGGTTAATCTTCTCTTTCTCTTTCTCTTTATTTTACTTTCTAAATAAACTATATTTTCCAATCTAAAAAAAAAAAAAAGATAAGGCTTGAACCAGATTTTCTTATAGCCATGCCCATGAGTTCATTTATCTCCAAATTTCTGAGTAGGAATGACCTTCATTCATGGGAAACGTTAAGCTACTGAAACTGAGATTCACTGTCTCAAATCAGAGGCCTTAGAGCAGAGGCTGCAGACTGGTGAGCCTCTTCTAGCTCATCCACATGGTCGGTTGGTTTGCTTTCACAGTGTTTAAAATTTTTCAAATTTGTTGCCAGTATTTGAAAATACAGAGATTTCATATAAAAACCTGGATTAATTGTTCATTTTACACAATGGAATGATCTGGGAACACAGGGTGGCCATTCACCCATAGTAATAATTGGCTGGCGCTGAATAGTAGTTGCCACCTTTAGATGGACAGTGAGCTGTCTATTTGGCCTTGCCCTTGCCCTTGTAGGCATTTGGTTTGCAACCCCTGATTTAGAGTCTGGAATTTCAAGATTGGATTGTTAGACTACCAACACTAACTCAAGAGTCTAAGTTCATTCACATTCTCACACCAAGCCTGATCAGTGTCATCCAGAAAGATAACTCTTTTAATTTATCTTCTATCCTGTGTATCTCTTGGAAGGAAAGTTGGATGATAATCTTTTTGAAATTTATTTCCATCCAGTTTTGATTACCTGTGTTTAGAAACTTAGGAGAAAGACAGATAAGTGTAATACATTAGGTAAACTCCAGATTTAATTTTAATCAGAACTTAAAATTGCACAAAAGGAATGGTGTTAGTGTCTCTTCATTTTCCACTTAGCCTTGTAGCAGATGAATACTAAAAGTTACTGGTCAAAGCATAGAAAGAGGATCTGGGAAGTTCATAAACTCTTCTAAGTAATAAACCTTTAAATAAATGAACCTACTCACAGGTTCTACCATTTGCTTTTGCTTTAGAAACTAAAAATACAGCTGATCATGACGAGTCACCACCTCGAACTCCAACTGGAAATGCACCTTCTTCTGAGTCTGACATAGACATCTCCAGCCCCAACGTGTCTCATGATGAGAGCATTGCCAAGGACATGTCGCTGAAGGACTCAGGCAGTGATCTTTCTCATCGCCCCAAGCGCCGTCGCTTCCACGAAAGCTACAATTTCAACATGAAGTGTCCCACGCCAGGCTGTAACTCTCTAGGTTAGTGTGCTCCAGCTTCTTGATTCCCTTTGTTCTGTAGTTCTCTGACCCTTTGTGATTAGGACCATCCAGAAAGGTTTTGTGTTCTGTTGTGATTTAGCTTCTTAGACTTTTCAGCGGTCAGGTGCTCAGAGTAACAACGAGTTGCCTGCTTGTATAAAAGCATTTCTCTTCTTGGTCTGTTGGCCATAATAATGGATCTGGCTGCAAGGAAATTAACTATGGCGAACCATTCTGTTTTTGTTGAGAGCTTTTCCTGGTGAAAAATTCCCAGCAAAGACCAAAAAAGATAACCAATGAGCTCCAAAGATCACCTTGTGTGGCACAAAGTTCACACCCAGTGAGGACTAGTTGAGGGTAAATAAGTGCAGAATAGTGATTACATGGCCATACCTGTTGAGGAAAGGAGGGACATAGATTTCCTATTAAGAGGCTACGAAACTAAGAGCACACATGCTGCCCTAGCCTTCTGTAAGTTTAGTAGTTTCGGGTTTTGTGACTTTGTGTACTTCATACGTATGAACAAGATAAAATATTCCTTCTGAGATAAAGATCTAATTGTTTTCTTATGATTTTTACCCCTGAGTTACTTTGGGGATTCTTGTAATGGTTGGAAACTTAGTTGTGTGGCTTTGGTGAACTGCAGTGCAAATATTGGGCCTAAGCTTTTGTCTGGAATTGGAAGTTGCTAGTTGAGAGATAAGGGAGGGGCCTTTCACTGTTGGTCTGCTTCTCAAATTCAGCTTTTGCATGTGACCATCAAGTTCAGAAAAAGACAAAACAGAGTAAGTTGCTACTTTGCAGGCCAACAGTAGGTTTTCTGTAGTTTCTTTGTTTGTTTTGTTTTAGAGACAGGGTCTTGCTCTGTTACCCAGGCTGGAATACAGGCATGATCATAACTCATTGCAGCCTCGAACTCCTGGGCTCTAGGGATCCTCTTGTCTCAGCCTGAGTAGCTAGGATTACAGGCACCATGCCCAACTTTGTGTGTGTGTGTGTGTGTGTGTGTGTGTGTAGAGTCAGGGTCTCACTATGTTGCCCAGGCTAGTCTCGAACTCCTGGTCTCAAGTAATCCTCCAGCCTTGGCTTGCCAAAGTGTTGTGATTACAGGCATGAACCACTGCACCTGGCCCATTATTATCATTAATATTTATGATTTTGCTATAAAAGAATTATGTGCTTGTGAAAAATTAAAACTCTACAGGAGAGTTTGAAGAACATAAGTGAAAGTCCTTCTTCACTCATCCCCCAGAACTATGCCTCGGATATAAAACTTCCGTTAGCAGTCTTTTTGTTTTGTTTGTTTGTTTTTTGAGTCACAGTGTCACTCTGTTGCCCAGGCTGGAGTGCAGTGGCACGTTCATGGCCACTGTAGCCTCGGCCTGCTGGACTCAGGTGATCCTTCTGCCTCAGCCCTCCAAGCAGCTAGAACCACAGGCGTGTGCCACCATTTCCAGCTAGTTTTTCTTGATTATTGTAGAGATAAGGACTCACCATGTTGCCCAGGCTGGTCTCAAACCCGTGGGCTCAGGCAATCCTCTTACCTCAGCCTCCCAAAGTACTGGGATTATAGTCGTGTGCCACCATGCCCGGCCCAGATGACAATTTTTTATGAAGGTATCTAGTAACTTTCTGAACATGTATAAGCACACATCTGTGTACGTGTATTTCTTTGTTGTTGTTATTCAGAAAAGAGATAATACAGTGCAACGGTTGGTTGTACATCTTGAGTGTTTTACTTTATTAGCACTTGCGGGTCTATCTTTTAAAAAGATACAGAGAATTTCATTATACCATTAGTTTATAAATTTAGTTGTCTCATATTGATTGGCATTTATTACTATTTTGTTCATTAGTTAGTTTGCTTGGTTTTTTTTTTGAATCTCACTCTGTCGCCCATGCTGGAGTGCTGTGGCACGCTCATGGCCACCACAGCCTTGACCTGCTGGGTTCAGGTGATCCTTCCGCCTCAGCCTTCCAAGTAGCTGGAACTATAGGTGCATGCCACCATACCCAGCTACTTTTTTTTGACTTATTGTAGAGACAAGGTCTCAAACCCCTGAGCTCAGACAGTCCTCTCACCTCCACCTCCCAAAGTGCTGAGATTATAAGTGTGAGCCACCACGCCCAGCTAGTTTGCTTGTTTTTCAGAGACAGGGTCTCACTCTTGTCACCCAGGCTGGAGTGCAGTGGCATGATCACAGCTCACCACAATCTCGACCTCCTGGACTCAGGAGATCCTTCTGCTTTAGCCTCCCAAAGTGCTGGGATTACATGCATAAGCCACCATGCCTGGCCTTGATTGGCATTTAAATTGTTTCCCATTTTAGCTACTTTGAATAATACTGTAATGGATAGTCTTGTATTTATGTGTTTAGTAAAGTAAAACACTCAAGATGTACTATATTATCTCTTTTCTTAATAACAACAACAAAGAAATACATGTACACGGATGTGTGCTTATACATGTTCAGTGTTTAGTGTCTTTATAGTAAATCTGTAGGATAAACTCCTAGCAGTGGAATTGCTAGATCAGCTGGGTTTTTTTAAACTTTTTTTTGTTTTGAGTTGGAGTCTCACTCTGTTGCCCAGACTGAAGTGCAGTGGCATGCTCCTGGCCACAGCAGCCTCGATCTGCTGGGCTCGGGTGATCCTTTCACCTCAGCCTTCCAAGTAGCCAGAACTACAGGCGTGCGCTACCACACCCAGCTAATTTTTTATTTATCGTAGAGACAGAGTCTCACCAAGTTGCCCGGGTGGGTCTTGAACCCGTGGGCTCAGGCAATTCACTCACCTCGGCCTCCCAAAGTGCTGGGATTACAGGCTGAGCCACCGAGCCCAGCCTAAACTTTTAATATAGATGATAGATTCGTTTTAATTTACATATTATAAAATAAAACATGACTTGAGTAAATATCTGAAAAACAAGGCTTGCTGTAGCAGTGACACTAAACTTTTATTTTTTTATTTTTTAATTTTTTTAATTTTTTTTGAGTTGGAGTCTCACTGTCACCCAGACTGGAGTGCAGTGGCCGCTCCCGGCCACTGCAGCCTTGACCTGCTGGGCTCTGGTGATCCTTCCGCCTCAGCCTTCC
>CAUYQG010223608.1:0-15635 GCA_963574415.1 Tarsius wallacei | reverse complement strand
GTCTCGCTTGCCCAGGCGGGTCTCGAACCCGCGGGCTCAGGCAATCCACTCACCTCAGCCTCCCAAAGGCGCGGGATTACAGGCTGAGCCACCGAGCCCGGCTGACCTTCTTGTATATTTCCCAAGAACTAGACACTTCCTTTCATAGCCACAGTGCAAATATCGAAATCAGGACATTTAACATTCACCAAATACCATTGTCTAATTCACAATCCACATTCAAATTTTGTCAGTTATCCCACTAATATCTTTTAGAGTTCCCCTTAACTCTTTCCATTCCAACATCATATCTAGTTGTCATGTCTCCTTAGTCTCTTTTAATAAAGGTAAGTTCCTCAGACTTTTTTGTCTTTTATAATTGTGATATTTTGATACTTTGTGTTGTTGTTATGTCTCTCTCAGTGTGCTGCATCAGGAGGCATGTGATGTCACTTTGTCCCCTTACTGGTGATGTAGACTTGGATTACTTGGTTAAGGTGTCCTCTCCCAGATTTTTCTATGACAAAGGAGCTAGTTTTATCTTTGTAATGAATAAGAAATTTGACCTTAGGTGCTTTGAGATATAAGCTAGTGATAAATGGCTGATTTTGGATGGAGACAGAAGATGCACAAGACAATTCTCAGCATCCTGCTGTTCCAGAACGTGACAAGTACCCAAATAATGATGGGGACATGTTCAAAGGATGCAGGAGCCGGTGTGAAGGTGTTCCTACCAGCCAAATCTGGGCTAATTTAAGCATCAAAATAAATAATAATAGTAGTGGATTATAGCTCGTTGAATAAAATAAGAGCCCATGAATCTGGGCTGATAAACTCAAATAAATGAATAAATAAAGAGAAAGAAGGAAAATTATTTTTAACAATCAAGCAAAAAATGTACAATGAATGATGGGACTAGGTAAATCACCATTTAATGACCCCTAGTTGTTTAAATAGAATGGAAAGCAGGGGATGAAGGGTGGGAGCAAGACAGAGTATGCACGAGTGAGAGAGAGTATTTGCGAGCAACAGAGCATGGCATGTGACCCAGAAGTAAAAACCAGAATTTCTGGAGAATCTTGACTAATGACCCCAGACGTTCCACTTTAGTGTGGAGCTAGCTCATGCAGCTTCTGAAGTCTTTCTGAATTTCTCAATCCATGTAATCCACAGCAATCTGAAATTGGCTTTCCCTGGAATCCTGAAGGACCCCAGGCAAAAAACAAAAACATAACCAAAAACAAATAAGGCAGAAAAATGGATGCACCAAATTTTACAATGCTAGTCATGAAAATGGAAACACAGTTTTCAAAAAGGATATTTACTAAACCTCTAGTTATCTAGAAATTTAAGCTATCTAGAACATTCCATGCTCTGCTCGTTTTTTTCCAGGGAAAATGGTTTCACCATAAAGCTACTTTGAGAAGTGGGGATGATGGACATCCAGTAAGTAAAGGTGTATTTCATGATACTTTGTCTCCTTGGAGCTCCATCTTAAGGTCTGGGAAGCCTGTATTCCCAGTCACTCCTGCAATAACACTTCACCATGCCCTCTGAATTCAGCTGTTGTCATAATATGATATTAGAAATCACATATTTATAAACTATTTTGTTCAAATTAAAAACAAAATGAACAAATCAAAGTGTTGCCCATAATCCTGAAACATGTTTTTCTTTGATATACTCAAAATGAGTATGTTCCATGAAATATATCTCTTCTATTCCGAAATACCTACTATACTATATTAACCTATCAATAACATCAATAAATAAAACCAAGTAGGTTACTATTAATCTACTGGATTTGATCATCTAGGTTTTTAAAGTTGAAAAATTAGTGGATTAAAACAACACACAATTTGTGTGAGTCAGGAGTTCAGTCATGACTTAGCTGAGCCCTCCAACTCAACATCTCTGACAAGCCTGTCATCAAGGTATTGGTTGGGACTACACTCTTATCTTAAGACTTGACTGGGGAAGGATCTGCTTTCAAGCTCACTCAATTGACCCTGTTGGCAAGATTCAGTTTCTTGCAAATTGTTGGACTAAGGATCTCAGTTCCTTGCTCACTATTTATTAAGGCCACCCTCAGTTCCTTGACATAAAACACTTCAATATGGAAGTTGTATGTCTCTGACATGGCATCTGTATCATCAAAGCCACCAAGACAGTCTGTTAGCAAGAGAGGAGTCACAGTCTTTTGTAACCTTGTCATGAAGCAACATTCATTACCTTTGCAATATTTTTATAGAAGTGATTCACTAGATCCCAGCCCACAGCTGAAGGAAGGGGGCCACACAATGATGTGAATATCAGGAGGTAGAATCACTAGAGACTATCTTAGAAGTGTACCTTCCATATATGTCTACTGTCATTCATTAAATGCCAAAATTAAGACCAGAAAATTAAGTGAATTGACCAAGATTTTGCAGCAAGATAGCAAGAATGCAAAGAATCAAACTCTTCATCTTTGTAACTTTTCCAAAATCCACCTACTGCCTTTTTCCTTTTTGTCTCTAAGGATACAACCAATATGTCAGAAAGCTAACTACTTAGCAGAAACTTATCTTTGCATGTGCTTCCTTCTGACTTCCAACTTTAGAATCCTAGCACATAGCAGAAATTAAGCGATTTGCCCACACTCCTGTCCCAGGGATCTTTCTCATTTGCTGGTAAATAGACCCTACTTGCATTCATGACCTTCAAAACACAATGGCAGTCAAGAGATGAGAATTTTTTAAAAATATGCTTCTGTGTCAATTTTATAAAACACAGACTGTCACTGCCTGGAGCGATAACCTTGAAATCTGAGCCACAGATCTGCAAGCCTATTCAGCTGCATGGTTTCGGGATAGTCTGAAATTACGATGCTTTTATTTTTTTTTCCCAACTCTAAAAAACTATTTTATGATTGCTTTAAAGTCAAAGAGTTACACTGCCCTGTTTTCTGAGATATGCCTTACTTGTTTTTCTTTTAGAGTCATGTAATCCTTCTGCTTTAAATACTGTGTTCAGGAAAACGACAAGTCCCCAGTTGCTACATAGACTAAGCTTTGAGGTGTCATGTCCAAATTCCCGTCATAGTGTTGATTGAAAAAGTCTTTCTATTTCCTTACGTAAGAATCCATAACAAAGAGAATGTAGCTCCATTTTGTGGAAAACTAGGCAGTTAAGCTTCCTGATAACTGGTTATTGGTGTTTCACTCTCTGAGCCTAATGGTGGAGAATGCCAAGTAGAAGGACAGGGTTGCATCATTTGGGAATTTTATAGTTTTATTTTCTACCACATGTCTCTGGAAAGGAGCTGTAAAAAAGATGCATGTAAATAATATTTAAATAAATTTACAGTATTTGCTATTCTTCTCAATGTGACTGCTGATTACCATGCCTGAGATAAGGTCTGGGAGTGCTAAGGCAAATTAGGTCTTCCCCTTCCCTCCAAGAGCTTATAACATAAAAAGAGTCTGATACAGGAATTAGTAAATAAAATTGCAGTGGGAGAAGTTTTAGGAAATATGAACTTGTTGCTATGGAGGGTGAATTGCAGTTACCTATACAAAGAAGAACAACTTCTGGAAAAGTGAACTATATTGTTTTCTGAACTGTCATGAAGCATTTAAAGACGTAATGTTATTTCTATATAACTGGCAACAGAAGCACGTGACTAATTAGAGCAGGAAGAGACCAGGGCATGCCAGGCTGTGTGTGCTGAGATAAGGAGTTTGAATTTTATCCGAAAAAATAATGGAGGGATCAGAGAACCTCAGAGATAACTCGAGAAAAAACTAACATTTAAGGAGAAGTTAGAAGATGGAGTTCCCATTAAGAATATGAGAAATGGTGGATGGGGTTTTGGTGAGAACCCCTAAGGTCTGATGACACAAAGACAGAGAGAGGCAGGCAGAGTGAGGAAGACATTATTACTTTGAAAACATCGTGCTGAAAATTAAAAAAAACAAACAAGCAAAAAAAGAAACAAACAAACAAAAAAACCCAGCCCCATTGCTAAGTGGGCAAAAGATATGAATAGACACTTCTCAAAAGAAGACATACGAGCGGTCAAGAGATACATGAAAAAGTGCTCAGCTTCACTAGTTATCAAAGAAATGCAAATTAAAACCACATTGAGATAACACCTAACTTCAGTCAGGATGGCCATCATCAATAACTCAAAAAACAGATGCTGGAGAGGATGTGGTGAAAAGAGAACACTTCTACACTGTTGGTGGAAGTGTAAACTGGTACAACCTCTGTGGAAAACAGTGCGGTGATTCCTAAAAGACAACCTTCCATACGACTCCACAATCCCCCTACTGGGAATGTACCCAGAGGAACTCAAATTACTCTATGAAAAAGATACCTGCACACACATGCTTATTGCAGCATTATTCACAATAGCAAAAACATGGAACTAACTGTGCTGCCCATTGAAAGAAGACTGGGAAAAAATGTGGTACGTATACACGATGGAATTTTATGCAGACATAAAGAAAGACAAAATTATGAACTTCACGGCAACTTAGAGGGACTTGGCGTCTATAACACTGAGCGATCTATCCCAGAAACAAAGAACTGCATACCACATATTCTCACTCATAAGTAGAACTTGAACAATTGTCATAATACTATAAGATAGGGATTGGCAGTAGTGGAAAACTGTCAGGGGAGTGGGGGCCACACCTCATCAATAAGGGTACCTGCATAATGAACATTTGTATACCTAACTCTGAATTGTACCCCACATCTTTAAAATAAAAAAATAAAATTAAAAAGAAAACTTGAGCTTTAGTGAGAATGGTCTTAAGGGGCACAGGAACAGATGTAAGATCCAGATGTTAAGAACAGGATCACTAGACTCTGATGGAAAACCTTACTCCATAAAGTGGAGATCCTTAAGCACTCCACACTCCAGTTAAGAGTGAAAGAGTCATAGAGAAAGTAAGCCTTTCCTTATCCTCAACCCCTAGAAAACTGCAAATTGTTTTGATGCTGAGTACAGAGAGGTTAAAATTACATTTCACATTTCTCTGAAATCTGTGATGCATTGATGGTCAATTCAAGTACAGTTAATCCCACTAGACAAATAACAAGAACACCCAATCAAGAATGTTATCAGATAAATACATTTACCTTAGCAGTGTTGTTTATGGAAAAAAGAAAACATAAAAATGTTTTTCTTTAAGACACTTTTTAAAAAAGATGATTTTAGATGATTGTAAAACAAATTTTTATTTAAAAATTCTTGTTAAAGATGACAGGAATATTATGCAATAATTAACCAAAATTAATTCACACATGATCCACTTTCAACCTTATTTTCTAAAGTCAGATTCTATTTAGCAAACTGTATCTTTTATTTGCATCATTTTGATGCACGAAGTCCAATAAAGTTATTAATTTAATATTGAAATGGAAATGCACACAACAAAAACTTAGTTGATAAGGAAAGATTTTCAGAATAATACTAATATGTCAAATCAGTGCTTGCATTCTTGGCAAAAAACCACTTGGTTATGATGTATTCTCATTTTTTTATACACTGCAGGAGGTATTTGCTAAACTTTTCTTTTTTTTTTTACCCATTCGTTGAGGGAGATTGGCTCATAAGTATTCTTTCTCATTCTGCCTTGTCAGGTATTAGAATGAAGATTACGCTTGTATCATAAAATGATTTATTGAATGTTCCCTTCTCTGTTCTCTCTAAGACTTTGAATAAAATTGGAATTATTTGTTCCTTCAGTGCTTTATAAAGCTTATTGATGAAGCCATGTGGATTTAGCATTTTCTTTCTAGAAATATTTGGACTAAAATTCAATTTTCTTAATGAACACATGACTTGAAGCTTTCTATTTATCCTCTAAATTTTTAAGTTTAATCTTTCTAAGGATTTATTGCCTTAATGTCTTTTCTATTATTTTTTTAATGTGGTAAGATCTTACAGTACTCTCTTTTTTCATTTCTAATGTTGCTCATTTCTGCCTTCTCCCTTTCCCTACGTATTGACCACCCTTTCTAATTTGTTAATTTTATTAGACTATTTGAATAACCAACTTTTGGTTTTGTCAATTTTCCCTATAGTATATTCATATTTTTATCTAATTAAATTTAGCCCTCTCTTTACACTTCCTTTCTTCTACTTTCTTCTTGATTACTTGCTATATTTTTTAACTTCCTAAGATGGTGATGAATTTATTAATTTTGTCTTTCTTCTTTGATAATGCACACTATTTCCCTCAACACTTCTCTAAATAGATCTAAAAGATTCAATATGTATTTCTTAGACCATTTATTTAAAAATATTCTCTAACTTCCATTATACTTTCTCCATTTACTTATAGATAATGCAGACTTTTTAAAAATTTCAAATATATGGGGATTGCAAAGTTAATTGCATAGTGACTAGAGATCTGTACTGTGTGTTTTCAGTCTTTTACTATATGTGAAGACTTGTTTTTTGGTGCAGTGTGTCATCAATTTCAGTGAAGATTCTATGTATGACTGCAGATAGTGTGTATTTTTCCGTTTTTAGTGCACTAATCTACTCATATATAGATCCATTAAGTCAAAGGAACTACTTTAATTATTCTAATCCCATCTACTAATTGCTAAAAAAAAAAAAAGAACTTCTTTTAGTTCTCTCAGTTTTTACTTTATGTATTTTTTAGGCTTTGTTATATTTTTCTCACTATGCAGTCTATCTTTCTAACAATTGTGCATTTATAAGATATATTTTGTCTGATAACACAGCTTCACTAGTTTTTATTTATTTGATATTTACAAAGTTTATTTTCTTCCATCTATTTATTTCAATCTCTTTGTATGTTTTCTTTTTAGATTTGTCTTCTCTGTATTAGTTATTACATATTAATTATTATATATTTTACATTGTATATTACTGTTTTTCATATTTCATATTGAAAAGTCAGTTGTCATTCTAACTACTACTCTATTGAACAAATTTTCTTCTCTGGCTTTTTAGCAAATAATTTTTTAAGGTACAATTATGTATAATAAACTGCATTCATTGAAATGGTAAAAAGGGTTGTATACACCAATGCAATCACTTCCACAAACAAGACAGTGAATATCCCTCAAATCCTCCAAAGTTTCTTTGTGCCTCTTTGTGTCAACCACTGCATCCGCCCCAGTTCAGGGAAGCAGGGACCTGCATCCAGGAACTCTCTTTGTTTTAACTTTCTACACTTTTATAGAAATGGAATTATATTGCACACACTTTTATGTACCTGGCTTCTTTCACTCAATAACAATTTTTGTATTTATCCACATGTGTATCCCTCACTGATTAGAATTCTGTTGAATGAAAATGTTTCATTACTATTATTCTATCAAATGAAAATACCATACGTGCTCACCTAGTCACCTGTGGGTGACATTTGGGTTGTTTCTTCATTTTTGACTCTTGTGAATCAAGCTTCTGTGAACATTCATGTACAAGTCTAAGTGTGAACATATGTTTTTACTTCCCTTGAATAAATGTTCAGTAGAAGGGTGGCTAGATATGTGCATACCCATATAAGAAACAGCCAAACTCTTCTCCAGAAGGAATAGTTCATACTGACCATTGTATTCTGCCATAGTAGGAAAATATTTTGATTTCGTGTACCCCTTAGTTATGTCACAACAAGGGAAATGAAGAAATCAGATCACTGAAAGATGCAAATAGCTCATGGGATACTCAGCTTGTCCTTGTGGTCATGTGCTACAGATAAACATGTGGAATTCCAGTCAATCATCACTGTGTGCACACAGTATATTTTACCTACTGGATAGTGCTTTAAGGCTCAACTAACTTCCAAAGATATCTCGAGTAAGAAGTCAAGCGTGTCATGGTGGCCCAGCAGTAACCAAATCCTGAGGGTTTATAATATTCAAATTCTTTTTTGGGATTAGATGTGATTAACATGGGAGAATAATACACATTCTATAATTACTATTTAATTTTGGTCCATTATCCCACCTGCCCTTCTGAAGAAACACATTTTTCATTTTTTCTTTTTTTTTTAAGTTGAAGTCTCACTTTGTCTCCCAGGCTGGAGTGCAGTGGCACGCTCACCGTCTCCACAGCCTCGACCTGCAGGACTCAGGTAATCCTTCCATTTCAGCCTTCCTATTAGCTGGAACAACAGGCATTCGCCCCAAGCCTGGCTAATTTTTTGATTTATTGTACAGACAAGGTCTCGCCAAGTTGCCCAGGCTGGTCTTAAACCCCCGGGCTCAGACAATCCTCTCACCTCTGCCTCCCAAATTACTGGGATTACAGGCATGAGCCACCGCACCCAGCTACATTTTTCATTTCTAATGGTCAGTGTTCAAGAGGGCTTAAATATGTATAAATGTTATTAAATACAGTATATCCTTTTAATTTTTTAAATAACAGATTTATATTTACATAAAAATTGAGCAGATAGTATAAAGAATTTCCATATATTGTCTTTCACTCTTGCTCAGTTTCCCCTGTTACTAACCTCTTGCATTAGTGTGGTACATTTTGTCACAATTAGTGAACAAAATATATTATTAAGTAAAGTCCCTAGTTTGCAATAGACTTTACTCTTTGTGATGTATAGCTCTATGGGCTTTGAAAAATATATAATAACATTTATCCACCATTACAGAATGCAAATGTTTTAAAATGTCATTTAACCAAGGAGACTTGGAAAAAAAACTGAAAATAAAGAAAATATACCTGGATAAGAAATCCTATCGTACAAAATTCTATTTTTGCTTCCAGTGTACAATAATCATATCAGATTCAAAGAGAAAGATGTAATTCTTGTTACACACAGCAAACATTTGGGGCATAAAATAAAACATGTTTATCTTTAAGAAAGATACAGAAAGTAGAGGAATTTATGATTTAAAGACAGACTTACAATGCTTGAAAAATGGATTTCACGGTAGAATAGGATTAGCTTTCTCATGCCTTCAAGTTTAGGAGAGCAAGCTCCATGAACCAGAAGGTGACCTACTACTAAACTATGACTTGATTAATGAGAACTGGAAGAAATTAGAGGACGAATTTTTAATTTTACATTGGAGAATAAGCAAAAGTGCCTCATATTTCATTTGTATTTCCTTTTTCATATCATCTTAGGAGAGGCATCACAAATATTTTTTGTTCTTCTAAAACTGTTTTTCTCCTAAAACTAATATCTCTTCTGATTTTTAATATTTTCTGAAATTGTTAATATATTCTGAATTTTAATGTTTGTATTTTAATATGATCTTACACACTTCAAAATTTTTTTTGCATACAAAAATTATTTTCATGATTCATGAGTGAGTGAGTTGTATATAGGTATAACTTTATAATAATGGTTGTCAATCATTCTTGCCCCCTGCCAGGGGGCATGTGACAATTTCTGGAGACATTTTTGGTTGTCACAACTGGAAACAGAATGTTACTGGTATCGAGTAGATAGAGAGCAGGGATGCTGATAAATATCTTACAATGCCCAGGACATCCCCCACAACAAAAAATCATGCGTCCTCAAATGTGAGTATTGCTGATGTAGCTTTATAGTTTTTTCTACCTAACTCTCCCCTTGACCCATTTGATGGCTGTCAACAAAGATGTAAAGTTGGGAAGTCTATATCAACTGTTATCCATACCTACTTTTCTGAGGATATGCGCTAAGGTACTAAAGAGAAGGCATAGGACTTAGTCATTTAGAACTTATAATATACTAAGACAACATATACTAACATGTAAATGTTAGAAGTCAGTATGGGAGCAGGATAATTAAGCAACCATTTTGTTGGGGAAGTAATATCTATTTTGTAATATTGAAGTCATGAAAGATTCTGATTTAAAAAATAAATTAGGGTAACCCTTGGGTCTCCTCCTACTGTGGGAGCTTTTCTGTCCTCTTGATATATCCTGCTTTCTAAAAAAAAAAAATTAGATCACGTTACAATTCTGCTTAAAGCCCTTGAATTATATTGCTTTCAATGACTTATCATTTTCTTTTTTTAGTACTTTATTTTATTCTAAAGATGCGGAGTAGAAGTCAGGATTAGTTACATAAGTAATCTATGTGCAGGTGAAGTTTGGGCCTCCAACTGGTCCTCATTTCCCTGGTTTAGAATCAGGTATGCTTTATGTTGTTACATGCTTCCCGCTTCCTCCCTCCCCTGTCAGTGTCCCAAGACTGCTGATTCCTTTCTTGTGCTATTTGAGTAATGTTCAGGTCCCTGTTATGAGTGAGAACGCATAGTTTTCAGCTATTTGTTTCTGTGATAGATCGCTAAAAATAATTGTCCCTAATTTCATTCAATTTGCTGAGAAGTCCATGATTTTGTTCTTTATAGCTGCATAATATTCCATCATGTATATGTACCACATTTTCTTTATCCAGTCTATTTATTTATTTATTTATTTATTTATTTATTTATTTATTTATTTATTTATTTTTGAGTTGGAGTCTCACTCTGTCACCCAGACGGGAGTGCAGTGGCCGAGAGCGGCCACTGCAGCCTCGACCTACTGGGCTCCCAAGATCCTTCCGCCTCAGCCTTCCGAGTAGCTGGAACTACAGGCGCGCGCTACCACGCCCGGCTATTTTTTTGATTGATTGTAGAGATGAGGTCTCGCCAAGTTGCCCAGGTGGGTCTCGAACCGCGGGCTCAGGCAATCCACTCACCTCGGCCTTCCAAAGCGCTGGGATTACAGGCTGAGCCACCGAGCCCGGCCCAGTCTATTTTTTTTTTTTTTGAAAGCAGGGTTTATTGAGAGGACAGAAAAGCTCCCACAGTGGGAGGGGACCCGAAGTGGTTGCCCTATCCAGTCTATTTTTGATGGGCAGTGTGGTTGGCTCCATGTTTTTGCTATGGTGAATAGTAAGGCAATGAACATGCATGTGCAGGTATCTTTTTTGTTGAACGATTTGTGCTCCTCTGGGTATATTCTCAGCAGGGGAATTGCTGGATCTTCTGGAAGATCAATTTCTAGTTCCCTTAGGTATTGCCACACTATTTTCCATAGAGGCTGAACTAGCTTGCACTCTCGCCAACAGTGTAGAAGTGTCCCCTTTTCGCCGCGCCCACACCAGCACCTATTGTTTTTACGTTTATTAATGATGACCATCCTGACAGGGGTAAGGTGATATCTCGGTGTGGTTTTTATTTGCATTTCTCTGATGATTAGTGAGTTGAGCATTGTTTTCATGTATCTATTGGCTGCTTGTATTGCCTTCTTTTGAGATGTGTCTATTCATGTCCTCTGCCCATTTTTAAAATAGGGTTTTATTTATTTATTTTTCTTTCAGCTCATTTGAGTTCCTTGTAAATCCTGGATGTTGGGCCTTTATCAGATATATGGTTAGAATTTTTTTCCCATTCTGTGAGTTGTCTTTCCACTCTCTTGATGGTTGCTTTTGCTATGCAAAAACTTTCAGTTTGATGAGGTCCCATTTGTCTATCTTATCTTTAATGGCATATGCTTTTGGGGTTATGATCAAGAATTGATTGCGTACTCTAATGTGCATAAGGGTGTCTCCTGCATTTTCTTCTAAAATTCTGATAGTTTGAGGTTTTACATTTAGGTCTTTTATCAATTTAGAGTTGATTTTTGTATATGGTAATAGTTGGGGAGGGGTGTTCTTTTTCATTCTTCTGCATGTGGTCAGCCAGTTTTCCCAGCACCATTTGCTGAATAAGGTGTCCTCTCCACAGTGATTGTTTTTGATGGCTTTGTCAAAGATGAGTTGATTGAGAGATCAAGTTTTTGCTTCTGGAATCTCTATCCTGTTCTATTGGTCTATATGCCTATTCTTGTACCAGTACCAAGCTGTTTTGATTATTGTAGCCTTATAGTACAGTTTAAAGTCTGGAAGTATGATACCACCCACTTTGTTTCTTTTGCTGATGATTGTTCTATTTATGCTCTTTTTTGTTTCCATATGAATTTCTGTGTTGTTATTCCATGTTCATGGATTGGAAGAATCAATACTGTCAAAATATCCATCCTACCCAAGGTAATCTACAGATTCAACGCAATACCCATCAAATTACCAACATCATTCTTCTCAGACCTAGAAACGACTTACCCTTTTCCAAAGTTTTTCTTTCATGTCCAAATCTCAATGAGCTCCTTCTTATCGTTCTCATGGAATCCTTTTCTTTTTCTTGGTAGCACTCACAATTTGAAGTTATATTTCTATTTTAAAGTATTGGATGCCTCTCTCTTTTGGTAGGTTGGAGGGCAATGGTAGAATCTCTTTTACCCTGGTACATAGCAATTTCATCCTCACTATTGTCCAATGACCACAGATATCACTTGTGAGGGAAAGAGGATGGAGATACAATGAAATGTGTTCCCTCAAATGTGAAAATAGAATGAGCTTATATGCACCAGCTCAATCATTTTGATAAGCACATTTTTAAAAACTATGTCAAAATTATCACCAAATTTGACAAAACAAGATTATTTTGAAACCATTAAAATATGAGCTCTAAGAGGAGGGCAGAGAGTTCTGCTTTATTCAGAACTGTGTTGTCAGCATGGGAACAGTGGGCACTTACTACCTGTTCTTTGATATGAGCATTTGTTCATGTCATTGCTCATATCCAAGGAGGAAACAGCAATATGAGCAAACACATGCGGGAGGGGCCCTGGTGTGTGCCTGCATGGAAAGATGGGCAGATATAGACTCAATTTCATGGTAGAGAATATTATGGAGGGATCATATTATTATGTTGCCTTTACTGCTAGGTGGAGGAATTTAGACCTGATGAGTGAGCAATAAGGACAAGCTCTTACATAGCAGCAAGGCATAATGGAAACTGTGTTTCTGAAACCTGAAAAAATCTTCCACTGAGATTTTATTACTAAGTCCAAAACTCAGTGTATAGAATCCTCGCCCATTATTATTATGCATATCACATCCCTCCTTCGACATCGTGTCTTTTGCATGCCTTCTACAAGATGCATGATGTGTATCAAGAATGTCAAGAACAACATTCAACCCCAACCATACAGCTTCCTCCTGGCTTATTTTGTAATCACAATATTCTCCCAGCTGATTGCTTTGTCTAGATTGCAATGTGTTTTTGCTTTTAAGAGCTTATCACTAAAACACTGACAGGGCAAACATCAGTATAATTAGTAGTTACTTGGATACTTTTGCTATAGTGGTTACTTGGGCACCGTGACTAGATCATGAATGCATTATGTTATTCCATTGGTTCCAATATTTTAGTTATTTTTGGGGAGAAAAAACGTGCATCCCTCCTTCTTCATTTGAGGTTTTGAATAAAAATGCTGTATTTCTCCCCTGGCCCCCACCTTTTTTTTTCCCTGGAAAGCAAAGTGTTGTCAAAGTAATGGCATGAGAGGTGGTGTGTGTCAAGAGAAATTTTGTCCTGGATTTTTTTTCAATTTTCTCCTTCTCGCCTCCCCCCAGACACTTTATTACTATGATGCATAGGACCGCGTATTTGTTTTTCATTCAGTGTTCACCAACTCTGCGCTCTCTTTAGTTCTTTGAATTTGCTTTTAATTACCAAATCCCTCTTCTTCAGTATTTCATCTAGAAGCTCTTCATCTCAACCTTTCATGCCACACTGCTTTTCTAAACTCCTCTTACTTTTTGTTGCAATTATAATCTTAAAATCATATAGTTATTATTTCTTCATTCTCTAATTCAGACATAGCAATCCTTGTAGATTTCTTAACCAGCCTTTTTTTCATCTCCCATGTCAACATCTGTAATTGCCCTCAAGACAACTTTCCATCAGCACCACTTTCTGACTCACATCTCCATGATTCATCGTAGCCCTGGCCTCATGAAGAGCCCAATGATGATGGACTGTAGCTCATTTTTCTTCAAGGCCTAGGACTGGATTCTTAAGTATGTGACCTGTGCTCTTTCGAGGGAATTTGGGCTTGGTTCAATGCTTTTCTGTCACTGTCTTAAAATTCTTAATAATTTTGAACATGGTGCCTCACGTCTTTTATTTTGTATGAAGCACCTTTGGTGCAGCTGAGGGCTCATTTAGTTGGCTGACTTCCTGTAAATTTTAACAACAGTTCAAACGATTGTACACTATATAGAGTTGCATATGTAGATTTGACTTTTAAACTCTTCCTTCTCCTTTAATACACATCTCTAAACTTTCTCCAAATTCCTGTTCACTCTGTTATGGAACAGACATGCTTCTCCCCAATCATCGTTAACCATTTGAGCTGTGCAATTTATATATTGCTAAGTGAACTGCAGCTAATTTGTAATATAAATAAGAAAGAGCATTTTCAATAGATTAGGGTACGATGTCCTTAAAAGTAGTTAATAATTTTTAATATCTATTTTTCAGTGTCCTGGTCATTTTATCTGGTGTTGAAATACAGTTGCAATAGCTACACTAAACTTCTGTCTCCTTATAGTGTCTGCCATAAACTATTTTTCTCTTTTTGATGCCTAAATACCTTTGTATATAAAATTAATGCTGTCTCTCTTATATACCATTTTGATGAAGAATACCACCCCCCCCATCCTGTCCCTAGTTGCCCAAGAACCCTAGAATCACCTAGAATCATCTTCCCAATTTTCATCTCTCAGCTCAAATCGCCCACCATAATTGATGGAATCCACTATAAAATCTCTTGAATCTTCTCTTCTATCATCATTGCTACTGCCTTAATGAAGTTCATTTATTAAGGCAAGAATTTTCTCTCCTGACTCTTTCTATTCTTGGCTCTGGTTGATTCTCTGTGCTATAGTCAGATGAATTTTTATTAAAAAAAAAACAAAAAAACTATGGTCACTTTTCTGTTTAAATTTCAGTATGATTTTTTTTTCCAATTTCCCTCGACACACAGATCCACGTTCTTTAGCATGAAGCTGTTGGTGACTTGCCTTCCACTTACTAACCTCTTCAGGCTTCCTTCTTGACCCACTTTCTCCACACTAGACTAAACAGCTTGTATTTTTATGCAGTTATCCACCTCTGTTCTTTTTTACTTGCTACTCTTCCTGTCAAAGACATTTCTTTTCTTTTCCCCCTCTTGCTAATCCCTCTTCATCCTCAAAGACTCAGCCTTGTCTTTTGGGGAGCTTTCCTTAACCCTCCAGCCCTGCTTTTTCTGGGACTTATTACTTTCTTCTCATTGCCCCACACTATCTTGTACCCGCCATTCCCACTACACACTTGACCTTATTATATTGCAGCTCCGTTCCTGTTATATCTACTAAGCCCTGTGATTCAGTCATGTGAAAACAATCTTTTATTCAACTCTGAATCTTTGCTACCAAGCACAGCAACTGGTGCATGCTATTCAGTTAAAAAGAGAGAGTGGGAGAGTTACTGCATGTTTGTGAGAATACTCTCTTTAATGTCTTTGTAGCTTGTGACTATAATCACCCTGGATTTATTTCATTCCATCCTCAATCCTTTCTACTTGGAAACCAATAAATATCCTCTTTGTCTAGATACATGTTGACAGAAAGTATAAGGATTAAGAAACTATCTCCTACCAAATAATGCATGGAAACCAACTACTCAATTTCTAAAATATCAGTAGAGATTTCCCTACTAGATCCCTTAGAAAATACTATCAGCCAGGCTCGGTGGCTCAGCCTGTAATCCCGCGCCTTTGGGAGGCTGAGGTGAGTGGATTGTCTGAGCCCGCGGGTTCG
>CAUYQG010223604.1:0-39964 GCA_963574415.1 Tarsius wallacei | reverse complement strand
TTCTTTATGTATATCCTCTTACTTTGTTCGATTCTTGCACTGTAGATTGAGGGTGGTCCCTTTTTACACTTTTGAGATTTACCTATGGGGGGGAGCTGTGATTCAAACTCTGTCCGCAGGTCCTGGTATCTGGTATCTGCTGACAGGTGTGTGGATAATCTGAAGCCCTCTTCCCACTCCTTTGGAATCTGGCCGTGCAGTGGGGTTGTAGGTTTGCTCCCTGAAATAAAATGAGGTTAACAGAGGGAAGAGAATGAGGGAGACAGTGTGGGTGAGGGGGGATAGAAAGAGAGAAGGGTAAGGGGGAGAGCAGACGGGTGTACTAACAAATGGAGAGAGAGACAAAAACTTAAACAGATAAAAAGAGTAAACCATGGCTACAAACTGACAAATTCCGATACAAAAAAAAGCACTGAACCATACATTGATGCTAACAAACAAGCTAACCAATCTTCTTATTTTCCCAGGCTGGCAAGTTTATAGCAAGAAGAAAAGGAAAAAGAAAGAAGATCTAGTTTATAGAGAGAAGAAAAGGAAAAAGAAAGAAATCAAACAAAAACTAAAATAAAAAGAAAAAGGTAAAAAAAAAAAAAAAGGCGGGAGGGCCAGAACGAAAGGGATGGAATCGAGTTAGTAAACTAACAGAACCAATCAAGTGCACTTTGAAACTTTTCATTTAAGTTCAATGTCCTTTCAGTTCTGGTTTCTGGCTGTTTTTTCCCAAGCTGGCAAGTTTATTCTATGGGTCAGTTTCCCCTTTTGGTGTTGTTATCTTGAGTCGCCAGCAGGGCCTCACTCTTCTTATTCACCTGATCTCACCTGTGATTTTTTTTCCTAGATGAATGAAATCCTCATAAGGAAATGATTTGCCAATGTGGAAGAGGTTAAATAAAAACAGAAAATACTGTAAGGCAGCCAAATTGACAAGTTTAAAAACTTTTTTGAGCAGTGGAAAAAGCACCTAGATAGGTGTATTGCCTCACACGAGAGTACTTTGAAGGTGACTGAAGTTTAAACATCTAAGAATACATAAATATTTTTAATTATTTTACAAAAACATTTCAGTGTTTTGTAGGTTTCTTTGGTATTCACCAGTAAGGACACACATCTAACCAACATTATATTGACTTTTACTCTCATAATCACCAATATGAAGCTTGGAGATGATGTATATACCTCTGTGAGCAGGACACCCACTGGGACCCCACACAGTTTGATGGCCCTAAACATAAACCTCCCAAGGAGGCACAGTCATGTGCATGGGCAACTCTTCTGTGTGGATGGTAGCCAAGGCACTCCAGGTCAGCTTCCCAAAGCCTCTTCTTTCCCCTCCACTTAGGGGACTTGTGCCCCCAGACCCATCAGGAAGTGACTGCCACATCCTTCCTGGAACAACCATGAAAGTTTACTGTGATATCAATTACTGCACAGATACTCAGTCTTTTCATGGAATGGGGTCCCTAATGTGTCTTGAAATTATCTGATGCCGACTATGATTTTCAGAACATTTTTTTCCTGCATTTGCCAAGTGACCATCACCCTTGCCCACTGTCTGAAGAATACTAAGTGATCTGAACTGTGTGATTTTTGACTTTGCAACAGCTCACAGGAGTCTCATGTATATACAGTCCATAGCACAATAATCTCATTTTGACTTTCCTGATCTACCAGTTCTCTGAGCTGTGTGTCACTCTGTTCATCTACTCTCAGGCTTTTCTCTTGTGAAGCTGGTAATGTGCGTTTTTACTCCAGATTGAGGTAACTCCAATGCTGCTGTGTTTTCATTACAGACACATGTCTTGAAAATAAGAGATCCTTGTTTTGAGTATAATTTGCTTTTGCTATTTTTACTACTAAGTCAAAGTGGAAGCTAAGGTGAAAAATATGTTAGCTAAAATGCATGAATGTTGTTATAATTTCAGCATCATTAATTCATTTCTTTGTATCCCACATATTTGGATGTGTGATGTTTTATTTTAGTTGAAATACTTTGTAATTTTCATTTTTTCTTATTTGTTATCCCTAGCTTTATTTAGTAGCATGTTACTTAGCTTTCCCATATTTTGATATATTTGTAACTTTCTGCTATTGATTTAAAATATAATTTTTGGTTTCCAATAATTTATTTTGCATGATTTAAATTAATATAATTTCATTTATATATTTTGAATCTTCAAGCTCAAAATATTAGGTACATCTTAGCAAATGTTTTGAAAAGACCATGAGGTCTGCTGTGGATAAGTGTTCTCTAAGTGTTAATTCTGTCCAGATGGTGATAACTTTGTGCCAAATCTTCTGTATCAGCACTGACTCAAGTGTCAGAGCAGTGTGAGGTATAGCCTGGACCTGTGGCAGAATCTTTTGCTGCCATGGATTCCACTCAAGGCTGTCTGACATCTATGTCATTGGTCAGTGAACCAGACCAGTAACCCAAGGTATGGACCTATACATGACTTCATTCAGTACTTTTTAAAATTGTAAAAACATAATATGGTGCAAATATTATATACTATGTAACACCCTCAGTGGAGTCTGGAAAAGTACCCATACTCAAAAACATTAGTTTTTCTGCCGTGATGCATGTAAACATTCCCACTAAGTGAAGCAAATATTACAAATAGCCTAACTTAGACTTAGGTTATGTTTTACAATCAAATAGCTATAAAACTCTTTTGTCTCTATTTTCTTAAATTTATTTTTAATTTTGACTCGTGGACCACATGTACAAGTTTTTACATGTGTATATTGTATGTTGGTGAGGTTTGGGCTTTCATTGATTTTTCATTGTAAAGACAAAGACATTCATTAAACTCAATGGGATGGAATATGTGATTTTTTCCATTCCAAACTAGGGTTGTTTCTATTTATGGAGCACAAGTTAGTTATCTTATCAGCTGGAAAACATTTCGTGCAATTAAATGACTGACATAGAGCTGAGTGCCAGAAAATCAAAAGTGCAGTGCAAAACCAACAATACCCGCAATTGGCCTCCCAATCATAGCCAGGATATGAATAGGCAGCCAGAGACAGTTCTCAGGTACTTTTCTGACAATTTTCTTCATCTTGATGTAGTTTCTGGACTGTCTCTCTAATAAGAAGGGTATAAAATTTGACACTGTTGTGTCCTCCCTTCTTTTGCACACAACTTCTTCTGGTCCTTCAGTCAATAGGACACTCAAGTCAAATTCTTCATAGATACATTTATACCATTGCCATTTTTGATAAATATAAAATTATTTCTGAATTTCTCTATCACATTCATATTTTAATGTTATGAATACAACAATGAAAATTATGCTTTTCTCTCTTGATCTCTCTGCACATGTTCACATTGGGGGAATTTCAAAATGTTTCTCATTATTTCTTTTTTTCCTACAAATTCCAAGTAAGTTCAACTGTTATTATCAATACAATGTGTTTAGTTTGTACCCCAAACAAATTGATTTTACTGAAATGTAATATAGCATCAAGTCAGAAACAAAAGATGTTTCTCTTACTAAAAGGTGTAATCACAATGATTAAGGGTTGGCCAAAATTTGCTTTATTTCTTCATAAAGTATACAGGGTTATCTCTTTATTTTTGCCTTATATTGATAATTTGTGTACAATCAGATTTCCTAGGATAACTTATTAATATATGTTCTTCTAAACTGTACTTACTTCCGGCAAGATGGCGAAGGAGCAGGTTGATCCATAAGACTCTGTGAAAGGGAGTGACCATAGGGACTCTTGCTCTCCCCTGGTGACTCCTGCTCTCATCATTGCCAGTCTGCTCTTTGGGCAGCCACACAGGTCTTAGGGCTGGCAGAAAACTGCCCTGCACACAGCTCTGTTTGCTGCTGCCGCCGCCATTGGCCACATTGGCCTGTGGGCTGCAAGCCCTCAGTTCCATGCACTGCACTGCTGGCTCAGCCACTGCCGCTGCTGCTCCCTCCCGCAGTCACTACCCCTCCCAGATCTGATTGAGATTCCTGGACATGGAGTTCTTTCCATGCACCACACTGCTGAAGAGGGTGCCACTGCCACTGCTCCATCTTGCAGCTGCTCCCTCCCCCTGCCCAAGACAGCCCTCAATTCCTGGCCCAGGGAGCTCTGGGCCCCCATACCTACTGCACAGCTCTATCCAGCCTGAACCACCCACTGCCACACCCACCTGCTGACTGCTGGCTGTCCCACACTTCACTTTCCCCACTTCAGCCCAGTGGGTGGGTCGGATAACAGCTAGAGTCCTGAGGCCACGCAGAGACTGCATTGACCCACCCAGGATGACAGCTCTGCCTAGCTCTGCCCACTTCCAGCTTGAGATCTTAGGTAATAAAATCAAACTGAGAGAGACCGAACCCCCCCATGCTAGATCAGACATAGGTCAGATTTGAATGGCAGACTTCTCAGGCAGCAAGCTGACTGAGCTTATATCTGATCAAACCTACCCCCACAGCAGGCCTGGGGCATCAGATCCTAGCACTGAATAACCCTACCAGCCTGTAATGAGAACTAGAGATCAGACCTGAAAGGACATTGGATTGAGAGGAATGATCTAAGAGTGGGCTAGGTTCCATTCTTTTTATTTTTTTCTATTTGTATTTTTTGTATGATTGTTTTACTTATCCTTTTTCTTTTTTTCCTCTTTTTTCTCTCTTCTTACTGCTGTTGATAGTGTTTTCATACTACCTTTGTCTGTTAGTTTACTGATTTTTTATTCTTTAGACTTCATGCTTGTGTAAAAGAATAGTATCAATAAGGAGGTTGTTTGGCTGTGTGTCTGTATGATTGTCTGTATGCTTTAGTTTTTTTTTTTCTTATTCTTTTCTGTTTTTGTGTCTCTTTTCATTCATTAGTTGGTACGTTTGTCTATTTTTCCTCTTACTCTTCTCATTCTTCCTCCCCTCCCCTGTTTCATTAGTGTCATTTTTCTTACCACATTTTGCTTTCAGAGAGTAAACCTATTCCCCCACTGAATGGACAGATTTCAAGGCAGTGGGAAGTAGGTTCCAGGGTATTCATACACCTGTCAGTGGATACTGTGATCTGCAGATAGATTTTGAATCACAGCTTTACCCTTAATTCAATTTCAAAACTGCAAAAAAAGTACAATCCTCAACCCACAGACAAGCTTCAGATGAAAACAAAGCTAGAGGATTCACACAAGAAAGAATAGGAGATCAAGAAAATGGAAGTAAAAGCACCCCTGCCACCCCTGACCAACAAAATTAAAGAAGGGGGGAATAAAAAAAGTAGGGAGAAAAATCTACACAAATGAAGAAAAACCAAAAGAAAATTTTAGGTCTCACACATACCCCTGGGAGACCAGACACTGAGGAAACAGACTTCAGAATGCCATTGATGAAGAGCCCCCAGAATGAATGGTCAAATACTACAAACCCAGACATCAAGACACTAATAGAGAGAATAAAAAGAATTGAGGAGAGACAAGAGGAAAATAGGAAGGAGTTGATAATGGAGATAACGGCAGTAAAAATACTGTGATTGAAATAAATAACAAACTAATAAGCATGGAAAACAGAACTAGCCAAGCAGAAGAAAAAATCACAGAGCTTAAAGACCAAAATACAGAACTAACCCAAACTGTCCAAACCATAGAAAAGAAGCTTAAAAAGACAGAACAAAACCTTCAAGAGATGAGCAGTTTCTTCAAGAGACCAAACCTAAGAGTACTTGGACTTCCTGAGGCAGAAAAAGAGATAGAGACAAGCCTGGAGCAAACATTCCATGAAATTATTCAAGAAAACTTTCCTCATCTCATCTGTGACACAAAAATTCAAACAGAAGAGATTAAGAGAACACCTGAAAGGCAACAAATGAAAAGACCAACTCCCAGACACATAATGATTTGCTTAAATAAAGTAGGTATAAAGGAAAAAATCCTAAAAGCAGCAAGAGAAAAAGGTCAGACTACCTACCAGGGAAGATTAATTGGAATAGCAGCAGATTTGTCTACAGAAACCCATCAGGCAAGGAGAGCTTGGAGCCCGCTCATCAAAGTCCTCAAAGATAATCAATTTCAACCAAGAATAACCTACCCAGCTCAACTAAGCTTCTTCAGTGGGAGAACTAAAATCCCTAAAAACTTATGCTGACTCTAGACCAGCCCTACAAGAAACACTTGAGAAAGTATTAAACACAGAAGAAAGGGGAAAAAGAACAACAACATTCTTTACAAGAGTTCAGGAAAAAGATTGAAAACACACAAAAATCAACCCCAAAATGAAAAGAAACATAACAAACAAACACAATCAACAACACCTCTATAAGAATCCCATGACAGGGGTAAACTCTCACATTTCCATAATTAGCCTGAATGTGAATGGACTAAATGCACCACTGAAAAGACATAAAATGACAAAATTGATAAAATATCATAAAGCAACAACATATTGTCTCCAAGAGACTCATCTCACCAGAAAGGACATTCACAGACTCAAAGTAAAAGGATGAGAAGGAAAACTTCAGGCAAATGGAACAAAAAAGAAAGTTGAAGTTGCAATCTTTTTTTTTTTTTTTTAGTCAGAGTCTCACTCTGTGGCCCAGACTGGAGTGCAGTGGCCGCTCCTGGCCACTGCAGCCTCGACCTGCTGGGCTCTGGTGATCCTTCCTCCTTTCCGCCTCAGTCTTCCAAGTAGCTGGAATTACAGGTACGTGCTACCATGCCCGGCTGATTTTTTGATTTATTGTAGAGATGAGGTCTCACTTGCCCAGGTGGGTCTCAAACCCGCGGGCTCAAACAATCCACTCACCTCAGCCTCCCAAGGTGCAGGATTACAGGCTGAGCCACCGAGCCCGGCTATTTTGCCAGTTTTTTTTTGTTTTTTTTTTTTAGTTGGAGTCTCACTCTTTTGCCCAGCTGGAGTTTAGTGTCACACTCACAGCCACCCCAGCATCAACCTGCTGTACTCCAGTGATCCTTCTGCTTCAGCCTTCCAAGTAGCTGGAACTACAGGCACTCGCTACCACACCTGGCTAATTATTTTTGGTTTATTGTAGAGACAAGGGCTCACCAGTTGCCCAGGCTGGTCTCGAACCCGTGGGTTCAGGCAACCCACTACCCTCAGCCTCCTAAAGTGCTAGGATTACAGACTGAGCCACTGAGTCTGGCCCCAATTTTTTTTAATGGGAGAAAGCTATGAGTAGTCACCTTAACAAAGAAGATATACAAAAAACTAATATGCCCAAACAAAAATGCTCAACATCATTAGTCATTAGGGAAATGTAAATTAAGATCATCATGTCATATCACCTGGATACCTTTGGAATGACTAAATCAATAAAACTGACAATATAAAGTGCTGACGAGAACACAGAACAACTGAAACTCCCATACATAAGTAGTCTGGCAACTTCTTATAAACAAGCACTTACCATAAATTCCAGTTCCCATCTCCTGTATATATACCCTAGGGAAATTAAAATTTATTTTCACACAGAAACATATGCACAAATATTTATTGCAGCTTTATTGATAACCACCTGGAAACAACGCACATGTTCTTCAACAGGCGAATGAAAAGAGGCATTGGTCCGTTGATTCCACAGAAGACTACTCAGCCATTAAAAAAAAAACACTGCCAATGGGAACAACAATGTGAGTGAATTTCAAATGCTTGCTGCAAAGGAAAAAAAAAACCAAACAAACTCAAAAGCCTGCCCAATGTTTTATTCCACTTTCATGACATACTGGAAACAACTAAGCTGCAGATCCATGCTCTCCAGGGGCTGGGGTACAGAGATGCTTACTTTCAATGGGCATGAGGGAATTTTCAGGGTGACAGAACTGCTGTGCATCTTGATTTGGGTAATTGAATGACTACTTTATATTTGTCCAAAACTCATAGGACTACACACTAAAAAGAGTAAACTGTGCCGTAGATAAGTGATACTTCAATAAACTTGACCCCTCCCCAAATGTTTGACACCCCTGGCTGCACTTTTCTGCACAGTCACAATTGGCCAAGCAGGATAGAGCTGGGCCTTTGGGCAATGGGAGCTCATCTTGCTGAACGTGGATTCCCCCAAGTGCAGTTCCTGAAATCGGGATTCAAAGGCCCAGGAAGCAGGAGGGAAGGAATGAGACAGGGAGGAAGAGAGCTGGTAAAGTGTGCATTCATGAGTTGGCTCATCCAGAACTCAGTCCCCTGAGCATTCCCAAGAAATGCTGTAGAATTAGCCCCCAAACTGTCCATTAGCAGGACAGGAGGCTGCCACTTATCTGGCCACATTCCTTGGTGTTTGAGAGTCACTCTTCACACCACGGACAACTCCCACAACAGTGCTGGGTTAACAAAAGCCCCAACTTGGGAGAAAACTCTGCTCCTCCAGCAGCAAGCCCAACTGAGCAGGTGTGTTCCAAGTCTGAGTTGGTTACAGGGGGTGACACAGGCCTCTGGGAAAAATCCATGTAAAGCCTGTACCCACACTAACTTCCTGGTTTTGGCTATTGTACTATGATTGTATAAAATGCTGGAATTGGAACGTGCTGAGTGAGGAGTACATAGAATTCCCTGCATAGTTTTTGCAGCTCCTCTGTGCATCTAAAGTTACTACATGATAAAGAAGTTTTATAATAAAGAAAAAATATTGCTGCAAGTACTGTTAAAATTACCACTAAAAGCTAGCATTCGTTGATGGCTTGCAGTCTATCAGGAAGAAAGGTAGTTGTGAGTGACCCACCCCCACCCCCAGTCCTGTTGAATCAAATTCCCTGGACTTGGAGCATCTGAAGCTTCCTTTTCACAATTTCTCCAGGTAATTCTAACATGAACTGAAGTTTGGGAGCACAAGCAGTAAAATAAGAATGGTGTGTGTTGATGTGGGTGAGTGGAAGAGAGAGGTAGAGAGAGACAGAGAAGGAGAGATCTAAAGGAAAGATAGGGGAAATATTAACCTCAGTCAGATTAAGAAGGTGGATACATGGGTGTCTATCATTTTGCTTGAATAAAATATAAAATTTTTCTATTTTAAATTAATATATTTTTCTGGACTGATTCAACCTCCCAACTTTTCCAGCCTTCAACTCATCTTGCACACTCAGGCTCGAGGCCTGAGAAAAAGGTAGGGGTGGGGATTGGTTTCACAGAAAGAAATGAAAGAGTGTTAAGGGCAATTTTGAGTATTGCCATATTCCATGAGCTGAGACTAAGAAGAATTAGCAAAGTAAAAACAAAAGAAAGAAAGAACAACAATACAGGGGTAAGAAAACAAGGATGAGGAAGTCAAACAAACCTCTACTGAACTGAGAAAGACTGGCTTCTTCTTGTGTTGAAAACATGGTATCTTATGTAAACATATGTGTTACCAGGCATTTTGTCTAGGTCCTGTCACTCGGCACATAGAAAGCAAATCACTGAGACAACCAGTATCACTAGGGAAGAAAGCTTTTTGTTTGGGTGATACCAGCCAAGGAGAATGGAAGATTCATTCTCAAATCCATCTCCTTGTTTCCCTGAAGTCAGAGGTTTATATGAGGATAGCACTGTAGAAAACAAGAACCAGGGAGGGGTAAGAAAGAGAAGTGAGAAAACAGGAATTGGGGCAGGGTGAGAAGGAGGATCTGGCAAACAGCTGTGTCTGGTATCTCTTGTCTGGATGCTGTGATCTGGTGAGTTTCAGTTTCTTGATACTATAACCCTAAAGGTAGGTTTCCTGAGAAAGGAACACAGAACAAATGTAAATTTCAAGCTTTAAGGGGGGAAGCCAATTACTATGTTTACTCAAAAATAAATTGTAGCCATAGTTCTGTGGGTAAGTTGGGCCAGTTTCCTGTGGGTCTGCCCAAAGATTCTGACTCTTTGAGGCAGGTTGATGAGTATTTTGTGGCTCGATGGCCTGGGCCTAATGCCAAAAGCTATCCTAATTGGTGCCAGCTTGGGGCTGCGAGGGCCAGGGGTGAGTGACCCAGGAGTGGAGAGCTTTCACCATTTGTTTGGTTCTGAGTTGGCAGGTATTTCCAGCAAGGAGCAGAAAAGAATGCGACTAAGACTCACAAAAACTCCGTTGTCCTATTTTACTGTCTCCTAAGCCCACCTCTGTAATCATGAGGCAAGCCAAGTATTCCATGTTGCCATCCTTTGGCAAGCTCGTTCACTCTGAAAATATCAGCTCAAGGTCAAAATCTCTTCTGAGTCCTCAAGGACTTGGTCCCAAAAGGCCCTTCCTCTGAGAGCAGGAAGACAGAAAAGACCACCCAATGCAGAGCCTCCAAGTGCACAGCCCAGCTCCTGGACCACCTGCCCTGGTGGCCCTGCAAGTCCCCAGCCTGCCTGTGCTGGACCAATGCCAGGGCATCGGAACAAGTCCTCCTTTGAAGAGAAGGATGCCTCTCAGTACCATTGAGCAGACACGCTGCTAGGATTCCTGCATCCGCTTCCTGTGAAAATTATTAGGGCGTCTGCATCAAACTCGCAACAGCATTCACCCTGAGAGAAGAGGCAGGAGAAACACACACGATGGTTCACTTGTATTTTATTGTGTGTCTCCTGCATTTTAGAAGCAGAGAAAGTGGTGAGGAAAAGAAGCACTTCTACATGCAACTTAAACTTTAAAGATCATATTATTCAACAAACAGCTTTATCGGGGTGGGGGGGGATACGGGTAAAACCAAGTCAGATGAACTTAATGCGAACGGGATGCTTTTATGGAATCACCACCATGCCCATTATTCAGCCTGAATTGCCCATATTTTTATATTCACGGCAGACAATGAGTTCTTGTGACATTCTGGCATACATTATCGTGGGGGGAAAAAACCAACCTGCTTTATTTGTTCCATTTTCTGCTTTTAGACGTAATGGAAATGTTAACATGCTTAACACCCGTGGCCTCACTCCCAGCCGCGCTTCACTTTTCGTAGTTATCGTGAGTCTTGGCGGGGGATGCGGCGCTTCCAGACAAGAGGTGGCGCATGCTAATGCGACTTCGAAAGCCGGCCTGCTGCACATCCTTCACCGTGCAAACTCCTCGCGTATTCTCTTCAAGATTTCCCCGGCATATAGTCTCCATTATGATTAAAATGATCTCGACTGTCCTTCAGAAAAGAATGTGAGGCTTTTGACTACGTGAACCAGTTCAAGGAAAATCTCCCAGGAGTCCAGGACATGAAGATCACGTTGTTGAACCCTTTTTATATGCATTCAATCCCACCTGGTTTTAGAGCTGGCTCACTCCCTTTGCTGGATGGGTTTCTCTTATATTAATTGATAATATTGTAAGTGTTTAATTTAAAGTTCACACCCAAGGTGGAAGCCATATAAATTGTTTCAGATTCATGGGAAGAGGTGGAGGCAAAAATACTCTTATTTTTTAAATGCTGTGCAGAACTAGAATGGCTACATCATCTCTGTGGTCTGTTTTTCTTAAGAGGTATACATCCATTTAATTTTTTTAATGTGCTAAAATTCTAGATTTTAAAAAAAGAGGAAATTTTCACCTGGCAATAGATATTTCCCTATGTGGTTACATTTTTGCCTGTTTTTACTATTTCTATACCGATCCAAACCCTATCATCATCACCACCCCCAAAAAGGGAGAGAACCCACTTTACAGGAAAACGATAAAGATTTGGCTTCTGCTAAATCTCAGAGGAAGCGTGGGGACACTTCTTAGCCCACCATGCCTTCCATGGATGAAACAGGCAAGGGCTTCTGGTCTCCCTCAGAGCCCCAAAAGGCACAGATCTCAAAGAGAGTGAGGAAGGCCTCACAGAGCCCAAAGCTGCCCTGTGAAACACCCTGCAGCTCAATCCCATGAGACTTCCCAGGGTGGGTTCTGTCTCAAGTTGGGTCCCCAGCACCATACAGGCACCCAAAGGGGGTCTTCAGAGTAAACAGGAATATTATGCAGCCTTGAATAGGAAGGAAATTCTAATACATGCTACAGCCTAGGTGAAACTCGAACATGTCCGTGGACTAAGCCCATTATAAAAGGATAAATCCCGTGTGACTCCACGCATATGAGGGCCCTAGAGTGGTCAAATTCACAGAGACAGAAAGTGGAATGGAGTTTTCCAGGGACTGAGGGGACTGGGGACTAGAGAGTTATTGTTTAATGGACACAGAATTTGGTTTGGAGGATGAAAAGGCTCTGAAGACGGATGGTGGTGGCGGTTGTACAATATGAATGTGCTTAATGCCACGGAGTTGTTCACTAGTAATGGTTAAGGTGAAATTTTTATGTGTATTCTCCCACAGAAAATAGTTTTCTTTAAAAAAAAGTTAGCAGGAGTGGTAGCCAGCAACTACAAGGTGTTTTCCGCAGTATTAATCATGTGTCTGGACTTCAGACATGATCACTCGCTCCTCTGGGGTGGCCCATGGTTCTAGCCTTGGAGCTTACCTGGCCTTTTCAAAGCAGCCAGAGCCTGGCAAACACCACCTTTGGAAAAGAAGCTGGCTGCCACTGCCTGTCCCACCACAGTCTCTCGGCCTTCTGTGGCCACCCTGTTCCCCGCCAAGACCCTCTGCGCTGGACTTCTACATAGGAGCTGACTTAGGAAGAGGTGGAACACACCTACCGCCCAAGCTGTCAGGAGCTTGGACTGAATGAACAAATTATAGTAAGGACTCTTCAACTCCAAATGCCTTTCAAAAGTCACTTCATCCTTCCAAGGCCTTAGTTTCCCCATCTTCAAAATGGGATAATAACTTCCTCCTTATTGCTGTGAGGCCAGAGGAGGTGTGTATAAAACCCACCAAAGCCCAGGGCTTCTTTCTCATGAGCTCATGAAAATTATTATCCCTCCAGTAGATGAAAGAGATGGGACAATATTCTTTTTCTGGTTTTTTTTTTTTTTTGGTTTTGTTTTGTTTTGTTTTGCTGTGGGAGCTTTACACAAAATGTTAATTTTGTATGATTATAATAGTAAGATACATGAAGCATATTTTTAAAAATCGAGTTGATAGCAAGACAAATGAGTAAAATAGGATCTTTCAAAAGATTCAAAAATTTCAAATGAAGCCTTGTGTTGTTGCCAAAAGGGCAGAAAACTTAACACTCTTCATCACCCATGGTGGAAAACAATTTGGCTAATGCACATAAAAAGTCTTAAAAGTCTGCACATACTTTATAACTTTATGGGAGTAGCTTATAGGAATTTACAGTGAGAAAGTTGTCACTGGTTTTATATCCTTAACACCAAACCCAGTGCCTCGCACATAGTAGATGCTCAAAAAATGCTTGCACCATAAATATTATTTACAAATAATATTATATAGAGAGTTTACAACTTCTAACAGCTGTGTTAGAAGTTGATAATGGTTTGCAAAGGAGGCACATTTACTGTCTTTACTTAGCAAATATTTATCCAAAGAAAAGCAGCTGCATGTGCACCACAGTTCTTGTTTGTTTTGGTCTAGTTTTTGAGACGAGGTCTCGCTATGCTGTCCAGGCTGGTCTCAAACTCCTGAACTCAAGCTATCCTACCTCCTTGGCTTCCTACGTAACTGAGTGCCTCACAATTTCAAAGTAGTTTTATATACATCACCTCCTTTGGCCTTCACAGCCGCAATGAGGACGTTACCATTCCATTTTATAGATGGGAAAACTAAGGCCTTGGAGAGATTAAATGACTTGTAAAAAGCATTTGAAATTGAAGAGTCCTTACTATGATTTGTTCATTCAATCCAAGCTCCTGACAGCCAGGGTGGTAGGTTCGCTCTACCTCTTCCTAAATCAGCTCTACGCCTTTAGATTAAACAACCCGATTTCCATTCTGAAACCCACCCCCACTGTCACTTGCGCGTTGTGGAAAGCCTGTCAGACTTGGGATCCTCTGAGCACATGGCAGTGGGCGTGCCTCTGTGCCTTTGAATCCCCTTCCTCTCCACAGCACGAGTTCCTCAGCCTCACTATTCCCCATACTTAATTTGAGAATATTTGTTCAATTGAAGTACGTTTTTGACCTGCCAGGTATCTGTGAAACAAAATAACTCTTACTGATAGCTTCTTATCAAGAGTAATTTAAAACATCTATCATCGACTGCTGAATGTCAAAATAAAGGTTGAGAGAAATCCCCGTTTCCCTAAATATGTTTTCTTTTCACTCTTGTCAGCATCATTGTCAATCCTGAAATTACAGCGTGCCATGGAAGACCTCAGAAATTGAGGCTTCGGAATTGTTACAATGAGACCATACCAATCAGCTCGTGGTTCCCGCACCTGAGGATGGAAACCAATGAGCAAACCCAGGAGAGGCAGCCTCCCCCCACCACCACCCCGTATCTAAACAACCCAGTGGTCTTTGTCATGTGATGGCTTGGAGACTGTGTGTCTTCATTTCAGTCTATCGCCAGGTCGGCTGCTGGGTGTCTCTGGTGCACCTGCCATCAGAGACCCAGCAAGTGATGGAGGTGGTCAGCAGAGGCTGAGCAGGAAGCACCAGCCTCAGATGGGAACTTAGGACAGGCGATGTCACCCTCTGCCATCTAGAAGAAAACTCAGGTGTTCCTGTCCTCCAGCAGAAGTGTTCCCAGTCTCCACTCCTGATGTCCATCCCCAGAGCAGCCTGGGGTTATGTTCAGCGAGGAAAGGAATTCAATTATTTTAGAAAATCTATCAATATATACTAAACTCAAACAAAATGCAAGACATGGTGTGCCTGTAGGTAGATCAAGATAAGAGAAATCTCCTCTGTCTCTAAGGGATTTGTCATAGGAAAGAGAGTGGCTGGGAGCAGGGCCTGGCAAGTTGGTGGGAGGCCTGGGCTGGCTTTTCAGAGGGGCACCCACAAGCCTCCCCTACCACGAGCCACTTAATCTCTCCAAGGCCTTAACTGCCCCATCTCTAAAATGGGATGGTAATGATGATGCATTATGCAGCTGCTTTTGTTGGATACATATTTCTTTGGATAAATGAAATATATCCTGCCAAGGAAATATAATAGATGTGCGTCTTTTGGAAACCATTTTCAACTCCTAACACTGTGATCTGAAGTTGTAAAATATATATTTTTTATTTTTATAAATAATATTCATTGTGCAAACATTGATGTTCCACCTACAATGTGCCAGGTTGTCACTGTGTGAGAGACAGCAGTGGGCAGAGGGCAGGCACCACATGGATATGCGCCCCTTTAAGAAGGTTTTGATGACTGACTGCAATAGACTCGGTAACTGGCTGAACCATCCCACCTTGGATATCCCTTCTCCCAGCCCCTTTGCAGCCAGCAGTGGCCATAGGACAGGTTGCCGGTTTGGGCCAGGGAGATGACTGCTAGTTGAGGCTTCCAGGAAGGCTTTGTTCTCCCCATAAATACAATGACTCCGCATGTACACTTCTTGGTCATTTCGTGTGTCCTCTTTTCTGCCTGCCTGGAAAGCAACTGTGAGACCAGGGAGGAGACAGCAGCCATTTTGCCACCATGAGACAACATGAATGAGTTCATAGTCCAAAGCCCTAGAGATACCGTTAAAACATAGAAGTGTCCTCCACCCAACCTCTGCTACCTACTCAAGACTTCCCATTATGTAGAAGAAAAAAAAAATCCCTATTATTATCAGGTGTTCTGTGACTTGCAGCTGAATTCACCACTAACAGAGATATCATTGCAGTTAAGTTACGCAAACAATAGACTTAGACAAAGGAAGATGTTGGAAGAAATATCCATTGTCCATTGTCTTCCCCTTGAGGCAATGTCAACAAGAATATTTTCAGCTATATCTCTTCAGCTATGGAAACTTCTGACCAAAAGAAGAGAATTTGCAAATTCCCAGGGCAAAAGCAGATAAGATGGTTAGCAGCTGTAAGGTCTTAATGTTCTGACTCCCAGGTGGCATTTAGGGCACCGAGCCCAGTGGGTGTCTATGCTGCTGCTATGTGGTGGAAACAAATGGTCATTGGTTACCACAGCATGGCTTACTAACCTCACTGCGCTAACCTGCCTGTGCAGACTGCACTTGGGCTTCCTGAGGTGGGAACCCTGCCAAGAGATGACTCACTCTCCTTTCTTCAAAGGTCTCCTGACTACAGGCAAAGAAGGAGACCCTGGCAGTGAACTATATTCTGCGATAAGAACTCTGAATAAGAGCCCAGGAGGGTTTTTCCTCTTGATCAAGTTATATTTTAATTTTTAAATTTGTCATTATAGTTTTAAAAAATGTAAAAGTTCTCTAAGCCAGGCACAGTGGCTCACACCTGTAATCCCAGCACTTTGGGAGGCAGAGCGAGGGGACTGCCTGAGCTCAGGGGTTCGAGACCAGCCTGGACAATTTGGCAAGACCTCGTCTCTACAATAAATCAAGAAAAATCAGCCAGGTATGGTGGCACATGCCTGTAGTTCCAGCTACTTGGAAGGCTGAAGCAGAAGAATCGCTTGAGCCCAAGCAGGTCGAAGCTGCAGTGGCTGTGGTCGTGCCACTGCACTCCAGCTTGGATGACAGAATGATACTCCAACTCAAAAAAATAAAATGTAAAAGTTCTCATTTTAATCATTTTTAAGTGTACAGTTCATAGTGTTAAGCATATATACATGGTTGTGCCACAGATCCCCAGAATGCTCTCATCTTGCAAAACTGAAACTCTGCACCCATCGAACACTCCCTATTCCCTCCCCCACCAGCCCCTGGCAACCACCATGCTACTGACTCTCTTTATGCATCCGACTACTCATATAAGTGGAATCATACAGTGTCTGTCATTTTGTGACTGGCTTGCTTCACTTAGCATGTGGGCTCCAGGCTTATCTATGTTGTAGCATGTGACAGAATTTCCTTCTCTTTTAAGGCAGAATCATAGTCCCTTGTATGTCTGTACCACCTTTGCCTTATCCACTGATTTGTTAATGGACATTTGGGTTGCTTCCTTGATCAAGTTTTTATTTCTTTTATCTTTCAACTACTAACCCCTCCTGAAAATATCATTCAGAGGTCTTTCACTTGCATAAAAACTATTAGTTTTCAGCTGTTATTTCTACTTGAGTACAATCATTCAAAAATAAAATGCCTGGACATTTAAGTGTGTTCAGGATTATATTTCAGCCACCACAGGCCAAAAATAGTACATATGTACAGGTAAGACCATCATGAATGGTAGCCGTGAGTATTATAAATAAATCATTCACAGACCACAAGGAAATGAATCCAACATTTTAAGATGACAATTGATTCATTGCACTTTCAAGATGATATGTGAGACAAAATTTCATAGACTGTTCTCTGCATCCAGTCCTTGAAGTTAAATGCATTCTTTGCTGTGGATGGTAAGTTTTAAAAAAAAAAAAAAAAAAGCATGGCTGCCATATCTCACAGTTCCTCCCATCAGAAGGGAAAGTCTATTTCCCCATCCCTTAAGCTGGGCTGGCTTTGATCAACAGAAGGTTGTATGTTGAGCTTGGACCTTAAGGGAGCTTACAGCTTCCACTCCTGGCCCTCCGAACACACTCGGAATGCTGCCAGAAACTGCTATGTGAGGCAGTGTGTGGAGTCTCCTGAAGGGTGAGAGTCATGTGGAGGAGGACAGCCTCGCCAAAAGTCAGCACCAAATCACGTGAGTGAGGTCACCTCAGACCTTCCAGTCCTACCAACTTCAAGTTGAATAAAGCCACATGACAAAACCCCAGAGATGCCAGCGCAGGAAAACACTCTGCCAACCCACTCAATCATGAGAAATAATAAATCATTGTTGTTTTTAAGTCACTGTTTTTGAAGGATCTTTGAACAATTTCAATAAATATATAACATCCACTTGAAATTCCTATCCCAAATAAAGTAAATGAGGCTATGAATGAATTGCAACCATTCAGCAGAAGCCAGTTACAAAACCTTATCCTATAAAATTATAAAAAAGCAATGGGATATACTTCCCATGATTCAATTATAAAAGATGGTTACTGTCTTGCTAGCTGACTCTTTCCCTTGCTGGTTTTGATGAAGCAAATTTCCAGGTTGAGAACCAGAGACCTCAGTTCAACAATCCAAGAGGAACTAACTCCTACCAACAGCCACACACCAGAAAGTATATCCTCCCCTGATCAAGCCTTCAGATGAGACCAGAGCCCTTGCCCATACTTGGATTCAGCCTTGTGAGAGACTTGAATGCGGAGGATCCAGTGAAGGCATGCCTGAATTCCTGACCTTGAAAAACTCTGAGAGAATAAATGTGTGTTATTGTAGATTGCTAAGTTTGTGGGAAGTGGCTATACAGCAATGGATAGCAAGTATAGATTTTGGTACTTGGAAGTAGGGTACTGCCATAACAAGTAATTAAAATGTGGGAGTTGCTTTGGAATTTGACAGTGAGCAGAAGAAGGGAGGAGTTTGTGTAGTGTGGTAGAAAAAGCCTAAACAAAGAGATTAGTAGAAATCTGGACTTTGAGGATGCTGTGGTGAGCTCAAAAGATATAATAATCATGTTCTTGAAAACTGGAAGAAGAGGATCCTTGTTATGGAGTAGCAGAAAACTTAGCAAACTTGTCATCTGCAGTTAAATAGAAAGAATTGTATATAGCTGAAGAGCTTGGTTATCTAAAGAGATTTCCAAGAAAAGTGTTGCAGTTATCTCTTGGTCTCTTCTTGCAACTTATAGTAAAATGTGAGAAGAGAGACATAAATTGAGAGAAGAATATTATAAAAACACACTTTATCTTTGTCTCCCACTGGCCCTGAAAGCTTTATTCAGTGGGGGAAATTCTCCCCTGCCATGGATGGAAACTTGGCCAGATCCTCTGAATTTCCAGATCATTCCTGGGGAGCACTTATGATCACTGTAAGTCTCAGTGTCATAAATGTCAGCATGTCCAGTCCAAGATATGCATCAAAAGACTTTGTCAATATAAGGTTTCTACTCACCTTTCTCATCTTCATCTATCTTCGGGGAAGGCTGTTGGTGTCCTGTTTTCACTATCTATCTATACTCACACCCTCCTCCACTTCCTGGTTGTTGTCTTGAGCCAATTCTTTCTCCCCAGAGCCCACCTGTGTGATGTGATCGGGCTGTAGGGAAGAAGCCAGGTAACCTGTGACTCTTACCCAGCTAGTAGCTTCTAGTCTGGCAAATATGAGTCGGGCATTCTTGGGCACTTCTTGGAGTCCTTAGGAGATTCTTGCTGCCTTGGAGGGTCCACTCTCTCCTGCAGTCCCCTTGGCTCAGGCAAATGCATCTCTTTGCCAGGGGCAGGCCCTGGAACTGTCTCCCTCCATCCCTGGGAACCCAGAGGTAGAGTTAGGTGGATTCTCGGTTAATTAAGCTTAATCCTCAAGCCCCCTCACTTGCACAGAACATTAAAATGTATTCAGTGACTTCGCAGCTCTTGACAGTCTAGTACAGTCTGTCTTCATTGCATTATCAATAGAGTGAGCTCCATGAGTAGTTAACTCTCCATAACTTGGGTTTGTACCATCACTTTGCATCTTGACATTAAACTGATGACAGTTTTTCTATGTCTATGGTTGTTTCAAAGAACCAGTGCCTTGGTTTATTTTTCAGTATGACTGCTTTTCTGATTCACTTATTTCTGATTTTTTTAAAATCTTCTTTAATGCTACTACCCTTCTGCTTTGTTTAGGTGTTTTGTTGATTTATTTTAATTTATTGAATAGAATACTCTATTTTTATCATTATTTCTTGTTTCATAACAAAAGTGTTTCGTTCTGGAATTTATTTATGAAAGTTTTCATTGTGGCTTAAAATGTGATTCATTTTTTGTGACTGTTACATGGATGTCTGAATAAAAGTACAGATATTTTGACATGGATGAATAATGTGACTGATCTGTCTTTTGTAAAATAGATGTCCTATTAATCATCATTATTTTGACTTTTTATTTTGAGGAAATTCACAACCACAGAAAAATTATAAGAATAGCATCAATGAACTGCCATATACTCTTCATCAGCCACTCACACTTTGCCATCTGCTTGCTTGTGTGTGTGTGTATGCATATATGTGTGTGTTTGTGTGTGTGCATGCAGATGTGTGTGCATGTCTGAATGTGTATATGTGTGGAAGTGTGTGAATGTGTATATATGTGTGTGAGTGTATGTAAACCATCTGAGATTGAGTTACAGATATAATGATCTTTTGCCCCTAGACTCTTAACCATGTGTCTCCTAAGAACAAGAACTGTCTCTGTAAACCACATAGCAAATATTTAATTCAGGAAATTGAATATCAATACAATACTGTTACATAATACCAAATTTATCTAACGTTATCTTTATTCACATTTCATCAGTTTTCCCAACTGTCTTCTCCAAAGCAATATTTTTTTCAATCCAAGATCCAATCCAGGATTCTTATCTTTTGTTCTCCTTGATCTATATGATTGAGAGAGTTTTGGCAGAACCCTTTTATATCACTGTGTCTTGTACATTTCCCTTTGTGTTTTCTGCTTGCTATGTATAATTGGATGCTACAATGGTATATGTGCACTGGGGCACTGTGCTTGGTAATAAGAAATCATCCACCAGAAAGTATGTCCCTCTGCCATGAGGATCCTCTTGGGGATGAGGCCAGCTCTGCAGCTGACTTCTCCCAGGGTTACCTGGTGAGTAAACAGATTTGGAGGGCTTGCCCTTGAGCACCTGGGGGTGGTGATCACATGCACACTTCCCCTAGAAGATTCTATTTGAAAATCCCCAGATCTAGGGCTCAATTTCTGGAGCAAAAATGGTTTCTGAGGATAAACTCTTATTGAGATATTTCTTGCCCAACTAGGATAAAAGAGATAATTTGAAAAGGATAAAATACAAAATTAAAACAAGATAAATCAAACAAAAACAAATGAACCTAATTGAACATCAAATGAAAACATAACCACACTGGAAAGAAGAAAACATTGTAATTTTAAAAAACCCTAGCCCAAGTAACTTTGAATGCAGTACTCTATTTACCCTCAGTCTAAAACCAAAAGTAATGAAATAAATATTGGACACTAATTAGCATGTACATTTATCTCAGTGGTATGTAGACAGCATTGGCAATGCTGAAGCTTTTTCTGCATTATTCAGGAATAATAAAATGAAAAAAATAATAAGACATGTTTTCCACCATCAAAGAAGAGAATTAGAAATAGTGAACTCTATGGTGTCAGAATGGACTAGGAGGTTTCTAGATGAACTCACGGTTTTTAACATAGATAGGTGGATACACAGAAAGAAAGAAGGAAAGGAAAGAGAGAAAGAAAGAAAAAACAAATTTCATAGTTCAAAAAAGGTCTAGAAACCATAAGGACATTTTCTGCCCAGATTTTGGTTTCTAAATACCATTCTGCACTGAAAGGAGCCAGCATTCCTTATAAAAATTGTTAATTTCAGGGAAAGTACCAGATGAATCTGAAATACCTTGTTGTGCCAGAACACATTTTAAAAGTGCTCAAAAAATAATAGGATGGCCCAAAAGAACACTGTTGCTGGTTTAAAGGAGCACCCTCATATGTATATATATAGATTACATGCTAAAACGACACCCCTTTGGATGTAAATGATTAAAAATATATATATTATTAAAATTAAAAAAATAAAAATATGGTCGCACACGGTGGCTCAAGCCTATAATCCCAGCACTTTGGGAGGACAAGGTGAGAGGACTACCTGAGCTCAGGGGTTCAAGACCAGCCTGAGCAACATGGTAAGATCTAGTCTCTACAACAACAACAAAAAATTAGACAAATGTGGTAGCGCACATCTGTAGTTCCAGCTACTTGGAAGCCTGAGGTGGAAGGATCGCCTGAGACCAGCAGGTCAAGGCTGCGGTGGCCGTCAGTGTACCACTGCACTCCAGCCTGGGTGACAGAGTAATACTCTAAACTCAAAACAAATAAATAAAAATAAATAAAACAAAGGACACCCTCTGGGAAAATGCAGGACAAACTGAGCCTTCTTCCTGGACACCATGAATTGGGCAACTCAGTCCACAGTCCTTACCTTTGGGAGATTTCTCTGGAGAAGAAAAACCCAAGATTGCCTTCTCAGTTCTTAGAACTTAGGTCAGCTAACTAAAGGACCTTTCTTAGAGATTTTTGTTACTCTAACAGTTTCAGATTATTTAATTGACTCTACCCTTTTTCAAAATATAAATAACTAATATCAGTATGGGCTTATGGGTTCTTATATTATCAGAAGGTACTTGTATACCTAATCTTGAATTGTACCCTCCATATATAAAATAAAATTTATAAACAAATAAATAAAACCTATATGTTAAAAAAAAAAAAAGAATTTCACCTCAGCCAGGAATTCAGTTTCACTGTGGATAATCCACTATTAGATAATCAGAGTGGTTTCTACTCTAAAGTCTGGGTATTTTGCTTTAAATTATTTAGGGGGAAAAAACAGCAACAGCACTTGTAATTTATTTTAAGAATATAATTGAAAAAGATACACTAATATATGTACAAAATAATGCTGCAACATTGATTATGAAAGTGGAAAATTTGAAACCAACTAAATATCTGTCAGTAGGAGACTAGTAAAATAAATGATAAAGCATCTTTTTAAATGCCAGATCTATATTTACTGACACGAAAAGCTGTCCTAGCAATCTAGTCAAATGGAAAAATGGCTTACAGAGCAGTGGATTCTGAATAACCCCAATTATTTTATTTATGCATATTTACTTATGCATTTAAAAATCAGGAAATATATGTATCAAACTGCTAACAGTTGTCATCTCTGTGGGGTAGAATGATAGCTGTACTTTCACCTTTTACTTTATACATCTGCACAATTTAAATTACTTATAACATGCATTTAATTTTAATTTAATTAGCAGAAAAATTAAGCTCTTTTCACTTTGAAAAAAAAGAGTAGGGAATCTTAGTGGTGAATATTATTTTTTCTTTTAGTCACTAAAATTACAAGCCAACATTTTTCTTCTCCATCTTCAATTTTTCATACCATCTCATCAAACAATACTAAATTGAGTGCATTTTAAGAAAAGAAAATTTGGGTTCCTTGCCAATGATTGACAAGTCCCTGAAATATATAAAATGCATGCAACTACAGGACATGTGCAATAATTTGAACACAAAGTAAAAGACCATAATATATATTTCTAGAACAATACGGTGATAATCACAAGCCAAAGCAAAATCATTTATGTACTACAAATGTATAACTTGCTCATCAGCTTCTGATTCATTGACTTTCGAAATTTGCTTATTCCTTCTGTTAAAACATCGCTAAAACCATCAGCTAGTTCATCTTTAAGAAAATGCATACTGGCTGTTGTGTCATATTGATTTCTCAATGTGTCATTATGGTTAAGTTATTCTCCACCAAACAATGCTAATACTCTGAAATAATAATAGATTTCAGGCTTGATACAGTATTAGCTTCCAACACGTGGCTGTCTTTGCATGTTAAGAATTAAGGCAGCCTTCCAGGAGCCTCCCATCATTTCACCTCCCAAGTTCTCACACTCAGGCTGTGTGCTTTCCAATAAGACATATTTCATCCCAATAATTTTGCAGCGTAATCATGTTTTGGAAATGTCAAATTAAAAACTAAATGGTCTTTATGTGTGCAGATGGAGACTCTGGCTGCCATAAGCAAGAGCAACTCAAGATCCAGACAAGGAGAAGCTCTCTTCCAGGAAGCTCTGGCAATGTGATGCTGAAGAAGTAATTCATTAAGAGTCATGATATAAATCACTTCTCCTAGAAAATCTCAGCTGTCCTCACTTCTTCTGTGAAGAGGAGCTATGCTTGACTCCACAAAGATGGTGGAATCCTTTCTTGGGGGACACAATCCCCTGTTGAACTGTCATGTCTACGTGTTGTCCTTGACCGTTCAATTTGACATTCAGTCAGACTGTAAAATAACAATAGCACCAGGGCACCATCTGTTCTACCCAGGTGCTTGTGCTCTGTGGCTCTGCTCAGCTGGTTGGGTGCAGTGGGGGTGGGGAGATCCATCCCTCAGCTTCTGTTTGGTTTCCATCGTCTAAAGTGCCTTCTGAGTGGCTTTAGAGCATGGTTTTGTGCCTGGTACTCTTGTGTCATTATGTTCCACTTTGGAATATGGCAAGTTGCCTATGTGTGTTTGTGTCTGGAACACACGCAGCATATTCACCTGAATTAACAGGCTTGTTGAGTTTAGACCTGGTGAGGGTTGTATCTGCACTTGGCAAAACGACCTCTGTGCCCAAGAAGTCAGAGGCCTGTCCAAAGCACACCTTTCCTGCAGGTTGTGGTGCTCTCCACAGGAGCCATACCGCAGTAACAAGCAGAAAGGAGAGCGTCACAGTCTATTTTGTGCTGCTACAGTTCCACAGACTGGTGAACAGAAATTCATTTTCTCATGGTTCTAAGAGGCTAGGAATCCCAAGATCAAGGCACTGGCATCTGGCAAGGACCTTCCTGCCGCATCACAGCATGAAAAAAGACAAGAGGGCAAGAGGGGAGAAAGCCTACTCCCAAATCCCCTTTGTAAAGGCATTAAAACCACCTTGAGGGTGGAGTCTTGTGGCCCCATCACCTCTTAAAGACCCTCCTCCCAATACCATTACACTGGCAATTAGATTTCAGCATGAGTTTTAGAAGGTACATGCATCAACCCACCGCACAGAGGGAATGTCTGGCCAACCCTAGACACAAGCTGAAAGCCAACAGATCTCTAAGGTTTTCGGGCTGGCTGGACTTCTGGTTTTCTTGAAAGAAACTCATCTGGTCCAGCAGATGGACTTCAGCAAGATGGTGTACATTTCATAAAATATGCATGGATCCTCATTTTAAAATGGCAAAGACAGGCACTTCAGGGATAATGTAGCTATTAAAGAAAGCAAGTCTGGGTACCCCACTTAATGTTCCAGACAGAAAAGATTATGAAATCAGAGTTTAAAGGACATGAAAATAAACATTTTGATTTATCAGGCTAGTAGAGTCTGAAGCAACCACCAACGGGATCGACATTTCCTTGACTGCTCAGGTTTTAGCATAAAAACTCACATGGATTTTGCTCTCTTCTCCACAGTATATCTGTATTATTCACGTCAAAAAGTCACATTCCCAACATCTTGGCATAAGGGAAAAGAGGGGCACTCTTGCTTGTCTTGCTGTGTTACTGAAAAGATGCTCAATGTACACACGTCTTTGGATTCTGGAAGCAGCCCCTGGTGAAGAGGGCGGCCCCTGCCATTCAGAGCTAGCAACAGGCAACTTCCCTTTTCTGTCTGGGGAACCCACACTTACAAATCCCGCATTAAGTTGGGCTCGGTGGCTCAGCCTGTAATCCCGCACTTTGGAAAGCCGAGGTGACTGGATTGCCTGAGCCTGTGGGTTCGAGACCCGCCTGGGCAACTTGGCGAGACCTCATCTCTACAATAAAATCAAAAAATTTGCTGAGTGTGGTAGTGCGCGCCTGTAGTTCCAGCTACTTGGAAAGCTGAGGTGGAAGGATCACCGGAGCCCAGCAGGTCGAGGCTGCAGTGGCTGGGAGTGGCCACTGCACTCCAGTCTGGGTGACAAAGTGAGACTCCAACTCAAAAAAAAAAAAATCCCACATTAAAATAACCCTCCAGGAAAATGCACGTGCTCACACGTACACACACACACACACACACACACACACACACACCACCGTACTGCTCACCTCAAATGAGGTACTGGAAAGCCTGGCAATAAATAACTCTAGAGAGCAGCAGCCAAGTGAGGGACAAGTGAACTCAAAGCAAACAGACCGTATTAATCTCAGGTCACACATGATAATGGAATCCCCATCGTCCCCACTTTACCTACCACCACCTTTGAGATCCTGTTCCTTTCAGGAGAAACCAAAGAAATGACTTTGAAAGGGGAGTGGAATTTCTTAGGGTAAAAGCATGGTAAGATGGGGTGTTGCAGAATAAGAGCCAGGAGATGCAGAAAGTGGGTAGCCACAGCCTTCCTCTCCTGCAAATGCACCCCTCCCACTGTCTGTGGTTCATAAATGTTGGTTCAGGCAATAAAGAGAGTGACTGTCACAGTTATGAGAAGGAGGAAAGGGAGTTCTTTTCAAATGCTATCAAGAGATCTCTGAGCCGGGCTCGGTGGCTCAGCCTGTAATCCCGAGCCTTGGGAGGCTGAGGTGAGTGGATTGCCTGAGCCCGCGGGCTCGAGACCCGCCTGGGCAAGCGAGACCTCATCTCTACAATAAATCAAGAGATCTCTGGAACACTTGAAGGTTGAATTACTCATTTCTTTTAAGGTCCGCTTTCTCCAGGAACTACATTATTGAGCAACAGGTGGACAAGCAGACAAATGCCTTAGATTGGCAGGATGTAGAAAAATGTCAAATTAAGCCTTTTAATCCAGAAATTCTTCTTCTAGGACACTATTCTAAATAAATATTCTCCTGTGGGTTCAAAAATTGATAAATTAATGGATTTGTTGGTGCAGCATTTACTTGTAGTGAAAAATCTGGAAACAATGTTCATCATTAGGAGATAAGTAAAAGAAATTGTGGTGCATTGATACTGTGGAATATTATGCAGCCATTAAGAAGAATGAGAGACATGCAAAGACCATCAACATATATTGGTAAGTGAAAAAAGACAGAGCAATGCATAGTGTATGGCCCAATTATATATATATATATATATGAACATATGTACATTATATGTGTGTAGATATAGGCCCAGTATTATCTAATGGACTTTACGCAAATTAGAGAAGTCCTTTTTTTTCAAAGCACTTTATTTCCATCTGTTGAAAAAATGTCATAATGCATTTAACTATCTAAAACAAATATAAACAGAAAAATGCATTTTCCTTCTAAGATTGTGTGGGAAGTGATCACCTGAATGATAGTCATAGCCTCAGCAGAACTTGACATGCCACCTCTCAGAGAATGGTGACCATTCATCACTGGATAGACTTACTTGTGTCAGGTATAAAGTGTCTACTTCTCCCACCCCAAGAGGGAAAACCCAGCTATTCCCTAGCCTTGGGACACAGCCTAATCACAGATATTCTTCTTGAGTTTGAAAGTGGTGCAATAACTCCAGGAATTGCAGGGTCCTAGAACACTTCTTGAAGTGCTCAATTATCTGTAGTATATTATAATAACTTTGGAAGAATGTGGACAGACATATTCTAGAAATACTCCCAACAACAACAGATTAAAACAAAGCAACTATATTACCCTTAAATTAAATTTTAAGTGTTTTAATCATTGAAAAACGTCATTCCTCAAGCATTTATTGTAACGTAAATTTTATTAAGATGATGTCAGCCAGAAGGGAATAAAATAAACATTTGACTCAGTTTCACTAATTACTTGTCATTTTGGATTTTTTAAAAAACAACTTTTTAAAAACTCTGGACATTTCAGAAAGTCATTGATATTGTTGTGCTTCATACCATCCTCCCTCAGGAGAAACAGTAAGTAGGTTTTAAAGAATCATAATTCAGAAACCAACACAGAGGGTGCTGTTTCCCTCTCCTCGTCCCACATTGACACAATCTAAGATTCCTCAGATACCATTTTCCAAGTCAGTGTTAACTGCCCTAGAGAAAAAGGCCATGGGAACCCTCTTCAAAATGTATCAGCCCTGGCTGCTAGACCACCTCATCACCTCCACATCCACACTGCCCCAAACTAGTTTCCTTTCCTTCAGACCTCACCAGGCCTGGAACCCCACTCCTTTCTTGCCGATGGTCTTTTATAAAGTAGTTGAAAACTATTAGTAAGTTTCCTTTCCTTCCTAGGAAAGAAACGCCCACCATGTTAAATGGAATACAGATATATTTTAGGTTTTCTGAGCATCCTCAAAAGCACAAAATGGGAAGAATAATCCACTATCACCCTTCATAACACAACCAAGAAGCATTTGTCATGTCCGGCTCGAACGAACAGTACTGGATGTTCAACTGGACAAACGGTCCCTGCAGATCTCAAGATCTGCATATACATGCTTTGGAGTCTATCAATAGTGATGCTGTGGTTATGAATCAAGTCATCATCAACCAAAGCCTGTCTTTTCCCCTCCAGCCTACCCAATGTAAACACTTCTGTGATTTGAAGGGTGCAGCTTCCAGAAAACAGCATGTCTAATTTTTTTCCTTGTTCACAGACATCACCTGTTCCTGCCATGAGGCCTATGGGAGGAAGAAGAGTGTCATCCTACCTTCTCCAAGTGAACACCTTGTCCTGCACCCAAATGACCTTCCAGTTCTGCAGACATGGGGTATGCTCAACATCTGGCTACAAACAACTCCACTGCTCTAACAATGAAGTGGCATGTCCCCCAGGATAGAAACACGTGCTCAGCAGAATAAACAAACCTCTGAATGCTATCTGTAACAGCTCCATCTGCTGGTTCCCAGATAATGTTACAGATCTGACAGGTGGTCATCGATCATATTGATCCAATAATAAACAGTGCATTATAATAGAAGTTTTGTCGTTTTTCTTCTCCGTTCATCCAGAACTGCCCCTGCCCCAGACATCAGCTAGCATATGCAAACAGCAACTGGGCATGCTAAAACAGAGAATAAGGATGGCTTTGGAAGACAAACCTAATAACTAAATAGAGAATGCTCCAGATTAAAGGATCTAACAGAGGAACAGTGTGGCCCTTTCTGTCCCTCTTTGTGGCTTTAGGTCTACTTCCTATTCTGTTCCTCGGGTTTTCCTCCCCCGAGGTAGAAGTAGTGATACTTGTAACTTGGGTCCAAGGGGTGGTAAGAGGATTACAGTAATGAGGCCATGCCTGGAATGCCGTGAGCTCCCAAAAGTCATGAGTCATATAAAGACATAGGTATTATAATTACATCGTAGCATTCAGTGAAAGTTGCTATTAAGCCTAAAATCTCCCATTAATTCAGCGAGAATTAGATGTCGATCAGAGACATACAGCTGGATGATGCAATATAAAAAAAAATGTGGGTTTGGAGAAAAAAGAGACACAGCCATCCTGGGCAGACTCCTAACTGGCAAAGTTCATAATCACCTCATCAGCTGGAGAAATGGTCCTAGGCAATGTTCTTGTCTTTCCCAAGCTATTTAATATACGTATTCCCATTTTCCTAATGGGATTGCTTGTTCAATTTATTTTCATCCATGTAAAGGTCATATACCCTTATGCCAGACGCCCACCACTACTGCACACCCACCTTTATATTCAGAAGTAAGCACTAGAGTAAGACTAAATTTTGGCATCACCATGCCATGGCTTGTGGGTATTGGGCCTTCCATGATTTTTATCACCCCTGTCCTAAATCTATCCAAAGTGTCCCAGGTTAAAGGGTATTCCCCATAAAGAGATACGTTGAGGTCCCAATCCCCAGAACTTCAGAATGTGACCTTTTTTGAAGCTAAGGTTTTTACGGAGATAGTCAAGTTAAAATTAAGTAATTAGGCTGGTTATGGTGGCTCATGTCTATAATCCAAGCACTTTGGGAGACAGAGGCAGGATGACTGCTTTAGCCTAGGAGTTAGAGACCAGTCTAGGCAACATAGCAAGATATCATCTCTACAAAAAATCAAGAAATGAGCCAGGTGTGGTAGTGAGCACCTGTAGTCCCAGCTACTCAGGAGGCTGAAGTGGAAGTACTGCCTGAGTCCAGGAAGTTAAGGGTGTGGTGAGCCATGATCATGCCACTGCACTGCAGCCTGGGCAACAGAGTGAGACCCTAACTCAAAAAAAAGCTAAGATTTTTAAAAAATTAAGTCATTAGGGCAGTGCCATATCCAATATGACTGGTGTCCTTATACAAAGGGGAACTTTGGAAACATGGGCAGACATGTACGGGGGAAGATTCTATGATGAGGCCCAGGGAGAGCACAGCTATCCACAAGCCAAGGAGAGAGGCCTGGGACGGATTCTTCTCTCCTGCACTCAGAGGGAAGCACCCACCCAATGCCATGATTCTGTATTTCTAGCCTCCAGAACTGCAAGACTGTAAATTTCTGTTGTCCCAGCTACCTAGTGTGTCGTACTTGTTGCTGCAGCCCCAGCAAACTAACAGATCAATAAACAACTAGTCTGAATAAGAACAGTTAGCTTGTTAACTTACCCACCAACTGAATTATTTTAGAAGAAACAAGACTCGGGTCATCCCACTCCCTCTGTGACAGGCAGAATGGTCGAGCCATTTCCTCTGATGTGAAATCCTTACAATATAAAAAATTGATATGGAAACAATTTTAAATCTTAAACCCAAGTAGATTTATAAATTCTCAGATCATCTCCAAATTGACAAGAGGGGGGAATAAAAGGAAACCTTTTCCTCATTGCCAAGTCCTTTATCAAATTCACTTTCATGATGCTTCCCATTGAAATTGAAAACTGTCAAAGAATCGCTGAGATTTATGATGAGTTGTTTCTTTCCCCAACAGAACATCAGCCCCGGTTAAAATTTGACAACCATAATCTAGATGACAATTTTGTGATTGGGTCCAAATGTAATTTTTTCTTCCCCTGCTGCTGTAATTGCTCAGACTTTATCATTTACGTTACTGTGATACCAGTCATGATACCTTTTTTGCCAAAAGATCACCCAAAGAGCTAAACTCCCCAGGGTCAGATAAATATTAACTTCTTGAAGAAAACCCTAGAAGGCTCAAAAGCAGACTTGTAATTCAGCCGATGGATGGCCCATTGCCTATGGAAAGCTGCTCAGGATGGGGAGAGCATCACAGGTAACTTCCCACTTTCATTCTCATCTTCCCAACACACTAACATGTCAGAGTTAGTGACCATGACTCCAGAGTAATTAGAGGAAATGCCAACCCACTACGCACCATGTCTTTTTCTAAGTGTTTTATTTCCAGTATTGCAGTAAGGCCAGATGCCTTTTAGGAAAACCAAAGGTGAGTGTTTATTCACCACATTGTTTATTTTCCAACCAATAGCCCTCTGGTGGCATTTCCTTCCTTAGTAAGGAACTCATAAGCTCTAAGAAGGACACAGGCAAAGGGTATGAATGGGGGCACATACTGTGTTCCAGGCAGCAGGGGAGATAAGGAGTTAACCACGGTGCCCACATGGCAAGAGACAGCCCCTCCCACACACACTGCCTTGAGCCTGGGGTTGTCCTTACCACAAGATTCAGTGCATTCCAGTCCTACTCAGGTCTAGTGGCTTCCTAGCTATAAGGGAGATATGTCACAGATACAAACGCTCCAACCAAAATCCAAAGCATCAGACATATCTAAAATATAATGCTTCTCTCAACCAACACTCCTGGAAAGCGACATGACTTTCCATTTCAGATTTTCAGAGTCTTCTGCCGCATCTGATTACTGGGAAGAATAAAATGACCCATCCCATGTTGTGTATTTAGTTTTGAATGGCAGTAGCCAAGACAAACAGTGGTGTCCCTCCTAGCCACCAAAAGAAGTGACTGAAGAGAAAGAAAACACTACAAAGGAAAACAGTATGAAAGAAAACAGAAATGGAGGAGAAAACCCAAGCACATGTAGAAGGAACAATGGAATTCGGGCAAAGAGTGCTGAAAACAGCTAGGTAAAGAGTTGTGGGGACTGTGGAGATACTTATACAGTGACAATGAATGCTGAAGTAGTGCCAAGTGTCCCCTCATCCCTTAGGGACTTACTGGTCACTCACTATCCACATGAGGGGTGGTCACCACCTTAACCAAGTGGTTGCATAGAGTCCCACTGTCAGGGGGACTCAGTTTGCCTCTTAGTGAGATGCAGTGTGACACAGCATGTATGTGGCATTCTCACCACAAATGCGCAGTGTGCAGCTAATCATGATTCCAGACTGGATCCAGTTGATGGCTATGCAGGGAGCAGGGGAGTGAGGCAGACATCAGGAGGAAGCAGTTCAGCATGTCCAGAATGAGGGTGTTCCCCATGTGCCCTGGTTCTCAAAAGCTGATGCCAGGGAGGGAGGGAGGGAGGGAGAGAAGAGAGGGAGGGGAGGGAGGGAGGAGGGGAGGGAGGGAGGAGGGGAGAGAGGGAGGGAGGAAGAGAGGAAAGGAGAAAGGAAGGAAGGGAAGGAGGGAATGAGAGATGGGCAGAGGAAGAAAAGGAGGGACAGAAGGAGAGAAGAAAGGAAAGAGGGAAGGTCAGAGGGAGGGAAGAAAGGGGTCAAGTGAGATAAAGAAAACTGTTGTAAATTAAAAGAGAATATGAACATATAAAATCTTTTTTAAAATAAGGTACATGAATGTTGAATAGGTCCCAGGTCCAAAAAAATAAAAAATAAACTAGCTATAAAATACATACTTTTGGTGAATAAGAAATTAGTATCAGACAATATTATAGAATTCCTGTTAAAGTTCTAAAGAGTGGCAATGATGTTATGATTTTACTGAAGAATTCTTAGTAGATGCATGCTGAATTATCCAGTGGGGAAGTATCATGTCTGCAACCTTCGTTCCAAACAGCTCAGCAAAATGACAGTGCACTTACGTGAGTGAAAAAGTGCATGTGGCAAAATGCTAACAAACGTTGACTCCAGGTAGAGGTGCACAAACGTTTACTATTCTTTCAGTGTTTCTGTGTTGAAAATACTCAGCATGTTGTGCTGGAAAATACTCAGAATAAAAATTGGAAAGATGGAAAACAACTTTCAAGATACCTTCTCTTCCCTCCTGGCTTCTAGCCCAGATAAACCAAGAGATACACTGGTTTTTTAAACAGCTTTATTGAAATATAACTCATATACTACACGATTCACCCATTCAATATGTACAATTCAGTAGCTTTCAGTATATTCACAGAGTTGTGCAACCATCATGAAAATCATTTACCCCCAAAAAGAAACCCACACCCCTTGGCTATTCGCCAGCCTCCTTACTCTCCACCCCCACCCTCAACTCTAGGCTGTCACTAATCTAGTTTCTGTCTCTAGATCCCTTGATCCTTCTTGTTGATTTGATACATGTTGCCAAATTCTTCCTCTGCTGCTAACTCTAACAAAACAAGCTGGGCTGTGGGTATGTTCACCCCATTCTCTGGTTTTCTGCAGGAAATGTGAGGGAGCTGGTATCAGTCTTAGCCTCTGGGAGCCCAGGAGCCTCCTGAGACCATGAATCCTGCCTTTTGGCTCTGCTAAGAGATGCCCTGGAGGGAAAGCAGCAGGTCTGCCTTCAACTAAAGCTGACCAGGATTCTATGTCTGATGGGCACAGCCTACTCTTTCACTGGTGTAGGGCACTGGAAGGGGCATTGCCCATCTTCAGCACAGCATTGGGCATTAGGATGGCATTTGCAGGTTCACAGAGTTTCCTGACAGCACCTCTTGGTCAGGACTGGGGGCATTGACTTTCCTCACATGCCCATGTCAGCTTTCACCTCAATGGCTCCTCTCAAGATGCCACATGGGAGGCTCAGATAAAGTGTGAACAGGGCACCCAGCTTCCTTGATTGGGGTCCTGATTTTCCAAACTGGGGCCACTATACACGGACTTTCCAGCTCCCTTGTCTAGCAGCCCCATCAGTCATAAGAAGCAATAAACTTCTCCCCAAGAGAACCACTGTCTAACTCTTTTCAGGACAATCCAATTACATTCTAGTTAAGTTCAAAACATTCTAGTTTCCTGCAGATCATAAGGGGCAGAAAAAGAAAAGGAAAAAAAGAAAGGAGGAAGGAGAGAAGGATAGGGAAGGAAGGAAAAGGAAAGAAGAAAGGAGGGAGGGAGGAAGGGGAGGGGAAAGGAAGAAGGGGGAGGGGAGGGAGGAAGGAAGAGGAGAAAGGGAGGGAAGAAGGGGAGAAAGAGAGGGAGGAGGAGGGAGGGAGGGAGGACATTCTATTTATTTCTGTTGTTTATTTATAAGTCCCCAGAACTGCTCACTCCCAGAAAGGAACAACATAGGCACCTTGTAGCTGAGGACACCTTTAGGAGACTTTGTGGAGGAAGGTTTTTCCAGTGTGAAAAGCCCGTGAATGCTGAGTCCATAAACAGGATAGGAATGTTTCTGAAGTAATAGTAGCATGAAAGATTATGGGACTGAGAATCACATGAAGTCTGCTTAGGTCTGGGGATGCTGAGTGTATCCAGTGCCACACTGGATTCTGAAAGAAGCCTGAAGAAAGGACCCACAAGTTGCATCTAAGCAGTTTTATTTCTTTAAAGCTTGCTCCTACCACATCTTCTGTGTAATGGAGTCTTATGATCAATTTCCTTGTGGATGCCTTGCTACTGTTGCTATTTTTAAATGGGTTTTCCTACATAGGGAAGGACAGAAAACCTGACTTGAGGTACTCTTTACTTCATGACTGTCCATTTTCCATCCTGGGAACACCACACATTCACTTTCTAGGCTCCTTGTCTGCATTTCAGCCCCTGCCCAGCAAGTATCAGTGACACAGACAGGAAGGAAATATGAGCCTCTTCACAGGGCATGTGTCAGACAAAGATACCCATTCTCATGAAGACCACAAACATGAAGGTCTGCCTTCAAATACCCTTGGCTAATTTGGGACATGAAGCAAAATTTTCATCCAAAAAAGCAATTTATAAGTGATTCCAGGGCCCAAACTTGGAGATGATGAAAACCTGTAAGTAGATTCTATATTTTGTTTTCTTTAACCATAAGCAAACACTTTTAAATTTTTTTAAGTGAAATCAGTAGTAATTTTCCAAGATCAACAACTCCTGCAGGCCTGAGGATAGCCCGGGATTTTTCTGCAGTAACTTAAGATTTCTAGGAGCTCGGTCATAGGCCCAGGAGAGCAAACTGGGAGAGGCACATTGCTGCCCAGCACTTAAGGTTAAGAGGTTCATTTTATAGCTCCCCCCCCCTTGCATCTGTCCAGAGGGCTCCTCTTCCACGCCCCCAGCCCTCTCTCCCACCCCCTTTCAGTGCATTATTTTTCCACCCTTAACAGCCACCTAAGGACAGTTATCCAGTGAACACAGACCCGGGGTAACTTGTAATAGTAAAGTCAAATACTTATGTTTTTCCCTGCAGTAGGGCAATATTTTTCATCTCTCGTTTTCCATGGCCAGAAGGAAGATGTCATTCAGGGAACCCCAGGTGTTTTGAAGATGAAAAGGAAGATAGGGGGCCTGGCTCAGTGCTTATTAACCACAGAGAGAATTTGGTTCACTTCAAGAAATAGTAGAAATAATAGCACGGGAGAGACAATGACGCTTAATGAATTCATGTGAGTAAAAAGTGTGAGGTGACCAGTCTGGGGACATGGAGCCCCCGGGCCACCTTCTGAAGGAGGAAAACAAAACACTTGTTTCCTATTAGGGGAGAGATTTACCTCCCTTTCCTGAAGCACACAGGGCCTACTGGATTCCACATTCAATGCCAGCATCGCCTGTCTCAGCGCCCAGGCTGCTGTTTAATTTAAATAAGGCAGGTGATGTGTGACACTAGAATAATCTCAGGTGCTTCCTCAGCCAGGTGAACTGTGCCCCCCCCCAAATTCCTCCTCCGGGGGTCAGGAGGTCCCCACCCACCGCCCACAAATTCCCCCACCCACAGGGTTAAGCATCTCAGGCTTTCAAACACCACCTTCTCTCTGTGTCAGCGCTGGGTCCCATGAAAGTACCAACCTCCTGAAAAATAAAACAGCCTCCCAGGGCATGAGAAAAAAAGGAAGGCCAAAGCGAGGAGACAGGGAAGCGACAGAAACAAGCCCCAGAAGCTGCCTGTAATCCTGGACAGGTGGCACCTTGGCATACACGCGCTTAAACCACTTTCTTCCTGGGCTACACAGCCGAATCCCTTTCCCAGAGAGACCCACACCCTCAATCTGGAGAGGGGAGTGCGCCGGGGGAGGAGCCTGGAGCCCTGGGCGCGAGGCCCATGACCTCCCGCGAAGCCGTGCTATCGGCCTTGGATCCGCGTATCTAGTGTAAACGCGGCTTCACACATAAATAACGTGCCACATCTGGCCCTTCGGTTTTATGGCGTCTTAGCGACCGAGTAATTTCTACATGGCGACCTTGTCACCAGCAGCCTGGGCTCGCCAAGAGCTGCCGGGTGCAAAGCCCTGCTGGGGGCGGAGGAGGGGCGAACAGGAGAGGAGACCCGGGCTCCCAGATCGCCAGCTCCGAAGAGCGCTCAAGAAAGGGGGTCTACCCGCGCGTTTTGGAGGACGGGGCCAGGACAAGGTGTGAGCCCCCCTCCCCCAAGCCGGCCATGTGGCAGCTGAAAGAGCCATCGAAGCCCAAGTGTGTTTGCGCTCATACCCAATTTATTACCGCTGAACATATGGCCAATATTTTGACTCACGTCAGTCGGGCAAGGAAAACAAACAGAGAGCCCGCGGCGCGGGGGAGAGGCCCCCTCCACTGGGGCTGCCCGCGGCCGCGGGGCCGGGGCCCAGAGGGTGGGGCCGCCCGGCCAGGAGCCCGGAGCCGGGCGCAGGGAGCCGGGAGGAGGAGCGCGCGCCAGCGGCGCCGCGCCGCAGCCGGAGTGCCCGCGACTCCACAGCGCCCGCGGCTCGGGATACCGAGCGGCCGGGGACCTGCGCGTTCGCCCCGCAGGGGCTCCCGCCGCACCGCCGCGCTTCAGGTGAGCCTCCCGCCAGCTCGCGCTTCCGGTGTCGGGATGCGGGGGGGGGGGGGTTGGGGGAGGAGGATGGCGCTGGGGACCCGGCCTAGCGTGGGAGACGCAGCGGAGCGATGGAGGAAGCTCAGTGTCGCTCTCGCTGCCAGGCGCTGACTGACCCTCTTGCCGCAGCCGCCGGACACGGGAACGCGCTCTGGGCACGTTCCCCGCCAAGGGTCCTGGGAGAGGGGTCCCGGGCACTGCAGTGCCGTCTGAGCGGTGCCAGGGTTCGGGGTTCAGGGCCCTTTCGCGTACCCTTCCTCCCCTGGGTCCCCAAGCCGCGGCGTCTGGAAGCAGCAGGTGGGCGAGTGCCGAGCGTCGAAAGTCCTTCCCCGTGGGAGGGGACAGGGAGTACCCGAGAAGGAATAGCCCCCACCCCCGTCGCTCCTGCAATCGGGAAAAGTTTTACCTGCCGCCGAGGCCAGGTGCTCCCGCCGCCGCGCACTTTCTGGCACGTCCCGGGAGAGTGGGACTGCCCCGGGGGCTGGGCAGGCGCGGGGGACCGCGGGGCGGAGGAGGTAGGGCTTGGCGGCCGCCCCCGCCCCCACCCACCGGGAGCCCCGTGGTCCCTCGAGCCCCGCCCGTGAGGGCGCGCGGTGGGGGAAGGGCGCAGGACGAGGGGGGTCCGGGTAGGTGGAGGACTAGATAAAGACGCGCCTTGAAATGCGGCGGGGCTGTCGCCGCAGCGCCGGGGAGTGGGAGGCGGAGCGGGCGCGCCAAGCGCCTTGTCAGCTCCCTCCTCGCTGCCCAGTGCCGGATGCGCCTCGGCCTCCCGCGCCGCTGGAAGGAAGGAGCCGCCGCTGCACCCACCTCCGCCGGGTAAGTCGCCCCCTGTGCGTCGTAGGGATGCTCGGGATTTCGGGGAAGATAGGCAAGGGTCCCAAGGGTAATTTGGAGATGGCGCCTAATGGAGACGGGGTGGGAGGATGGGGGGAGGGGAGGGGACTCCACAAGCGGATCTGGGACCAGCCGGGAGGGTGGCGAGGAGCTGGAGGGCGAGTGGTGGGAGTCGAAGGCAGGAAAGACCCGGACCGGGGGCCTGAGCAGTGAACAGGGGTCGCTGGGGAGGCAACTCAAGCCTGGAGTTTGGGAGGCGAGTGTCGCCTGGGCCGCGCCCGACTCCGGACAGTTCTCGTTTGAGTCGGTAGAGATCGCCAGAGGATCAGAAATGAGCCTCGGTGGGGTCTGCTGAGGGCCTTGTCTCCGAGGGGCGCCCCCTCCGTTCCAGCGCCCTCCCCCAGCACACACGCACAGACCACACGGAAGCCCTCCCGCGAGCCTCCTCGGCTTTGGTGGCACTTGGGGGGGTGAGCGGGGACTCGTGTCCAGAGGAGGGCTGTGACCTCTGGTGTCCAGAGCGGAGAGGTGAGAGTGGTCCCCAAGAACCCCCCTTTCTGCCCTTTCCGGCCGCAGCCCTCCTCTCGAACTAGGAGCGCCCCTTCCCCGCGCCGCTCTGGACCGCGTTTCACAGCGGCCCGCTCTCCCCGGCCTCAGTGAGGAATGCCAGCCCGTTAGGAGAGATGCCGCTTGTTTTCCAAAGTCTTATGATGATTTTGTCACGTGTTAAGAAGTAAATTCAGATAAGAAAGTGCTTTCAGCGCGTGTTTCCCAGAGAAACCCAAATCTCCCGCATGGAAATCGCCCTTATCGCGGGGAAGGTCGGGCTTGGCTGGAAGAACGTTCCTGAAGGCAAGGCTGACGACGCGTAATCTCATTGTAACATATTTAATCATCAGAGCAGTGCGAACGAATAAAGCGAAGGGGTTCGCCCGGGGGGACGTGGCGTTTGGTGCCCCAATATACCGGCGATAATGGATTGGCTGGGACAGGCCCGTTTGGCCCGAGGGGAGCTTAAAGCTACGTCTTTAAAGACAATATTGGCGGGAGGCTGGTTCCATTTTGGAGGGCGCCCGGAGCCACGTTTCGTGTCCAATTTAACATCCATGAAAGGTAAACGGCTTTTCTCGCCTTTTATTTTATTGGGTGCATTTTTAAAGATCTCATTAAAGTGCATTTATCAAAGTTCTAACATATGCCCGCGGGGTCTTATGCCTCCACACAATGAGGCTGATTCATAGAAGGAGAAATACTAATTTCTATTACAATTTGTGTCCTCGGGAGAGATTTGCCCCTTTCTCGGTGGGGGTGGGGTGGGGCCGATATTTGGGAAAAAGTATATTTTGCCTTGAAAGAGAATAGGGGAAAGGCAGCTCGCTCAGATGCCTACCTCCTGCACCCACAATTAGTTACATGGGGACGCCAGGCTCTAGGTCCTTCCATGGCTTCAAAGGTCCCTGCCACTCTGGAGAAAGGGGGATGGGTGAGGAGATTTGCCCCACTGCGTTCAGTGAACTCAGTCTCTGGGCCTGGAAACTCATTTACCCATCACCTTCTTGGTGACTCTGGAGGGTTGTCTATCTGGGAATCACCCAATCATCCCTCCCCTCCCGGGGCAAAGTTAAGAGTAGATACCAAAACATGAACCAAAGAAAGAAAGAAAGAACTCACCTTAGGCTAGAACCCCTGGTGGGCTGAGATTTCCCTTCCCTTCACACTGACCCCCACTTTCTGTCCGTCTGCCCAACGGCTGTGGGCCTCTCCTGCTAGAGATCTGCCCGCCATGGCCTGGCCTCGCCAAAGTTGCACGATCTCTAGGCCTGCCCAGCCCAGATGCTCTGCTCTCACCCCACAGGCAACAGGAATTTCCGGTGGCCTCAGTTTCCTTCCCGGGGGCGGGCAGGCGAGGCCAACTGGAGCTGGGACTGGCTTTCACTTTCTGGTGAGGAAAGGTCTCTGCGTGGGGTCTTACTCCGAGATACAATCCTCGATTTCCTTCATCCGGACGCAGAGCTGACATCTCTGCTTCCTGCAGCCCTGTCCCCTCCACCCTCCACGAAACCAAAGTCGCTCAGGGGTCCGTTTTGGAGACGCGCATCTTTAAGGTGAGCACCTTTATCGCCACACTCAGGGACCAGATTGGGCGACATTTTCCTTCCCCGTTGATTTCGAGTGCACGCCAAGCTCCGAGTCTCCAACCCGAGATAAAATAAACCTTCCCCCTCCTACAAAACCTTTGTGTCCGCGCCGTTAATCCTCGCTGGAGCAGGAAGGTGCGCCGCGCTTTGTTTCGGGAGCAAATAAAGACAAATGCTTGCACCTTGGCGCTAACCAGACAATAAACTAATCCACTTGAAGGCTGTTATCTGAGACGGGATGTGCGGGGGGCCTGAGAGCCTGGCCTCATACTGTACCAGGGAAGGAGTTTCTTTTCAGCCCCTTTTCATTCCAAAAAAGAAAGAAAAGAAATGAAGTCAAACAAATTAATGTTTCCAAATAAAGGAAAAAGACCTTGTGTGTTTAATGATTGGAGGCACTTCTGTGGGCGGGGAGGGCCAGGGGTGCCGTCTAGGGCTGCTGTCGCTTTGGGTGCCTCAAGGCCACCGCCGGCCCCCCCCCCCCCCCCCCGCGCCCCCCCCCCCCCCGGGGCCCGCCCCCGCGAGTGTGGCCGCCAAGCGCACCCCGGGGGCCCACAACCAGGGCCACCCCCCACAAGGGAGGCGC